>CABFOV010007432.1:9070-28519 GCA_902141375.1 Timema poppense
CATGAAACGTCGAGATTCATCAAAATCTCGACTCTAGAGTTTTTTGACGATCACAATTCTTTCTCTTCCTGTAAGATAGAGAGAGAATAGAAATAGAAAGATCTGTTTTCAACCTTTTTTGGTACAAGTATCCTTCCCCTATCTTCCACACACCATTCTTGGCTTAAAACACATATGCCTTTTCCGGGTAAAGTTTTTTAAATTTTTTTATGGGTGCGTGTGGCTTGCCCACACACGCGCACAAACGCCCCCCTATCTATAATCATTTTAAGTGTGTTTTTGTAGAACTTGTGTATACGGATGTCACCCATTTGTTAGACCTCTCTTGGTGAAGGGTCCCTAGGGGTATTCTCCGAAGGTATTTTGAGGAAGTCTGGTCTATATTAAACTTCTCGACAGCTACAAGTGAGATGACGTTTCAGTGTGATTTAAAGAACAAAACATTTAGTCCTAAGAGTCGAAGTGACCGACTTAATTAAAAGATCTCGTTGCTGTCCAAACATTTGAGCAATAACTCCTCCGCCACCAGTGGTCCATAAAACGAAGAGTAGCGAGGATTTGTGGTACGTAATCGACCAGTCCTTAAACACAGTCTAACCTCAAGGATATTATTTATTATTCCCATTACTTGCGTACATAATCTATTACACTAGAACGTCAAAAGTTCGTTGTTGCACTTACAAAAACACGCCCTTTTATCCTAATATTGAGCTAATATTATCCAATCTACCTTATTTCAACCGAAACCAATCTTTAGAGAGTTCTATCCAGTCCACCTCATTACACCCTACCCTTATCTTGTGTAATTCTACTAAGTCCAACTTATTAAATTCGATCCCTATCTTGGGCTATTTCTATCCAGTCCGCCTCATTACACCCTACCCTTATCTTGTGTAATTCTATTCAGTCCAACTTATTAAATTCGATCCCTATCTTGGGCTATTTCTATTCAGTTCAGCTTATTAAACTCTATTCCTATTTTGTGCTATTTATATTCAATCTACAAAAAGTTGACCTCTGTGCTCGCCTCAGGAGTCGATGCACCTGAGTTCAAACCCAACAGGGATCAACAAATATTTCTTGAGCAATAAAAATATGTAGCACAACTTCCCACCGAAGTGAAGAAAAACCGTCAGTTCCATGTATATTGTGGGATGTAAATGAACCCTGCTAGGTTTGTGAAAAAAGCTTTTCCGGCAAAATTGATAAGCCCTTTTGCTATCACTGATAGAAATTCTCGTGAGCTGATATAATCAGTCAGTTCAGAAAGTGTATTCTAAATACATCTAATTAATAAAATTATATACACACAAATGGTTATTGAGTGGCACAAACATGCTATTTTTTAATGTTGGTTTTTTATAGATACAATTCCAATTTTTGTATCCAGATCGGTGATCATACGGATTGGGATGTCAATCTCAGAGGGGTCTCTTTTTTTAGCGCCACGTTTACCACCCATTTGGGTGTTAAGGATATGCACTAACTAATGTGTAGGGAATAAGGAAAGTTTAATTTACAGGGAGTGTACCCGCATTTAAGAGGAGGGAGATTGGAAAGCTGTTTAAGAAAAATTACCCCTGGTACACTCTACCAGGATTCAAACCCGCTCTTCCTGACACATCTTAGACCATTCGACCACCGAAGCGCATCCATAGGGGTTTCTCAAATCCGTTTACATTTACACTAAATATTAACACCCTCCTACCTCTTAATCCAGTTAAAATATACGTATAGCTTGGATTGGTGTTAGGATGTAGTTCATGAAATAATGTATATAAAATTTATAATATATATATATATATATATGTATAAAGGGAAGTCCAAAGACCACATTCTCAGTTTGAAGTTCATTCAAGTTTTATAGAATAATATTAAATAGTTTCAGTATTTAATCGAATTTCAAATATTTAAAAAATATATAATTTTTGGAAAAACTATTGTATATTACATAATCACATAGCTTCAGGTATTAAATATAATATAAAAATTGGTTTATTGTAAACATTATAAATACATTTAATTCCAAGCTGATAAATTAAGTATTTACCAACACATGTAATTTAATTAATGTTTTTTTTGCCATCTGTCTGTATTTGACCAAAGCCGAAACAATTTTACCGATCAGTTTTAAACTTTGTGAACTTGTGAATTTATAAGATTCACTCGAGTGTTTTTTTGGATTATTATTATTATTATTATTATTATTATTATTATTATTAGCACCGCGTCTTACTACCCGTTCGCGTTATACGCACTTACGCTAATGTGTAATGGTAGGGTGATTGTGAGAGGAAATGAAGGACCTACAGTTTAACGTGGAATCCGAACCAAGGTGGAGGCCTGGCATTCCCCACATTCACAAGATGTCTTGTCAGAGGTGAAGGAAGGGTTTGGTAATCAGATAAATCTATGCCGGGACCGAGGATTGAATCCCGGCCGCCAGCATAGTTTTTTTGGAATTAGATATCTAACACTACGTATAAGGGTAGTTTATTGAAGGGCAAAACTAGATAACATCGATTTTCTAGAAATCCGCTCAAACGATTTGGATTAAAACTCATATCTAAGCATTGTTACCGTTACTTTAAAAAATGAAATTTCTCGTTCGGCCATGAAAATTACCTTAAGGGTACTTTAGAGGAGCGGAAATTTCCAATTTCTATTATTTGTTCGCAACGATTTGAGCAATGAAATTTCTTATCATTGTAAAGTTGTATTACAAATAAATATAAAATATTTGTAATTGGAATATACTTTTTATCAAACCAAGAGGTTTTGAGCTATAAGAAATATATATATTATGGAACATTTATAAAGTATGATAATGATTACTATGCGCATTGTTGGACAGAATTTTCTCTTTTATTAATGTTTCTGGTGACCTGGCGGTCTAGGGGTAAGGTGTCGGACTTATGTGCTGGGGTCCAGGGTTCAATCCTCGGTCCCGGCACATATTTATCTGGTTACCAAACCCTTCCTTAACATCTGACAAGACATCTTGTGAATGTGGGGATTGCCAGGCCTCCACCGTGGTTCGGATTACACTTTAAGCTGTAGGTCCTCCATTTCATCTCACAATCACCCTACCATTACACATTAGTTTGTGTATAACCTGAACGGGTAGTAAGACGCGGTACTACTACTACTACTACTACTACTACTACTACTAATAATAATAATAATAATAATAATATTTCTGTAACATTACATGCTATTTCATCCATGATCTTTGGTGGAGTGTTTCTCTAACAATGTATTTTACTTTTTTCACAAATTGTACGAGCTTTTACTAAATTTCTTTATTTTAAAACAAACATTTTTGTAGTGCATCGTCCATTTTTTTTCCTCCCACGTGAACATTATTTTGTAATGTATACCTAGGTTGTTCTAAAAAGTAACCAGCTCACCTAGATTATGCCAATATGGCTCATCTTATAATATTTTAGATCCATTTTGGAATTTATCAAGGTAAGACTAATTTTGAATATTAAATTGATTTTATAGTGCGTAACAGCACAAAATTACAAAAATTGAATATAATAAAGTAATCTATCTTTATATATATTTTTATTGGTGAATCATTGTAATTGTCGAATTCAGAATTTTATTTAAGAATCGAAGTGTACGTTATCAATTATTCTAAGTCAAGTCGAAGTTTTCAAAACTTCGCACACTTATTGAAATAGTATCTTTTAAAAATATTTTAAGCTATTTCAAAACAAGTTCATTTTGTTAATATTTTACAATAAGGTTCGCCCAGTGGTTACATAATTTTATAATAATGGAAATTAATAGAAATAAAGAAAAATACACTAATAAGTGTATATTAAATTAATAAAGCCCACCTAAGTAAAGGGAAAGATGTGGGAAGAAGCCAATGCACAAAGGTGACATCTTCTTTCTTTCTTATATCCTCTATACACAAATTTAAACGAAAATTTTAACACAAATTGAGTGATATTTCGACATTGTGACCTTTATCAAATAAAAAGAGAAGAGGTAATACACTTCATACAAACACTGAATTACTCCATTTGAAACGTCATAATTGATTAAAACTATGGTAATAAATACTCTTGGTATGAATAAAGTAGGCGTTGCTTTTCATTAATAATTACGTTCAACACTTATTCATTGAGAATGGTTTCACAAATGTACGATGCGAACAGATTTTTGGTTAGTCGCAAAATGTTTTTTAAATGTGAACATTTTATAGTTATTTGATAGTTAATCATAAAAAATGGGAAAGTGAAAAAACGGTAAAAAAATAAAAATAGAATCCCCACCTTCAACCCCTACACCCCCATGGCCAATAAAATTAGTTGGATCGTGAAATTTTGTCATTCAAAAATAGGGCTGCTGTTATAAAATGTCTGAGACGCGCTGATATATCTATTCAAAGATAGGGCGTTAGAGAGATAGCTTAGTGTATTGGGGCCTACGTAAGTGTATCGATTATGGAAAAACCACGTCTTACTAACCGTCCAGGCAATCCACATAAAGTCCATATACTACTACTATTATTATTAGCACCGCGTCTTACTACCCATTCGGGCTATACGCACTTACACAAATGTGTAATGGTAGGGTGATTGTGAGATGAAATGGAGGACCTACAGTTTAACGTGGAATCCGAACCACGGTGGAGTCAAGTCCATCAACTGTGAAAGGTGGTAAAAGACAGAGAGAAGAAAATTTGTATTTCAAATGTAACATTACGTTGTATAATGTTACAATTGGACCACGCCCCATACTGACGTAAATGGATGTAGCGCATCAAATCATACTATCCGCTCCAATAAATTCAATTAAATTTAGGATCCCTACAATAGTATTTTTCGCTGTTGTAGTTCTTGTAGGCTAAGAAGACATAATATAACAATGCTGGACAATATGTTTCACGACTCAATCCAAATCAATGTAATAATCTGTTCAAGTACTTACAATATGAATCTGCTTTCAATAGAATCCAGCTAGGCTGAACTACACACGGGAATCCAAGATCGGCGACTGGGGAAAGAGAGGTCCGGTGTATCAACAACTCGTCCCGACACTCAAAATGGACTAGCAAGTAATGAGGCATGAACTACCAACGCCTGCTAGAGGATACTTACGTAGCTGACCTCTGACGGATGGAATAAGAACCTCCTTCAAAACATCGGGTGATTGGAGATGTTGCTGAGTTTCCGATGGAGCAACAACAATCAACAAAGATCTACGCGACTTTTTGCTGGCATCGTGACGTCACCTTGCGTGTGTTTGTGTATTCCCACCTCCCGTCCATAACAACGAAATCCCTATATAATGGCTGTGCAAGCGTGCAATAATTGACTATCTTACGATCAACCATCGACATTAGACCATTGGCATGGACCTGGACAATGGCGGGATAAAACTTGTAAACTGTATCATATAATCACTTTGACGGTTGGAGTAATGGACTATAATTTATTTTCAACTCTAAAATCTTGTATATAATTATTTAAAATAATCAGTTTAAAATATTAGACTATTATCATGATCGTCTATTTTTCTAAATACTTTACTTTTTATGTGTCGCCATTTGGGCGCTTGAACATTTGCTTATATATTAGTTCTCATATATATACTTTGTTTATTTTTTGAGTTCCACAAGTTAATATTAAATTGTTAGGAATAGTAGATTTTTTGTAACACTGTTTCCGATCTGCGAAGAAACTATTATAAATTTAGTTTATAATTTGGATTAACGTAACGTAATGTAACATTTATTTTTGGATATTGAATTAGAATTACTTTAATCTCTTACTCTTTTAATATTTCTATGTTTTTATTAACGTAACATCTTTATGAACAGTTAAAGTCTTGTTTATTGGTGGAACTGTTGATTCCATATTCTATTCAGATCAGATAGTCCCGGGGGAGTTTGGCTTAGGTCTGTAAGCCAAACTCTCACGTATTGTATGTTTTGTAGTATGGTCGTCAAGTTTGATTTTATAACTTGTACGTAATGGTATTGTCTCTTACAGACTGAACCATCAGTTTGATGATGGATTTCATGTGTCCTTTTGGTGAATACACTTGCGCAACTTTAATTATGTAAAGTTGTTTACTTTGAGCATAATTTCCAACAGAACTCATTATGATATAATGAGATCATGTACTGTTAACTACACTCTTGTCTTTCATTGAATTAACTGCTCATTGTTGTATTTACATATTTTTATAATATCCATTTATCTTGTATGTTAAGTTCATCCTCTCCCTTTTATTACTTTCACTGGTAGGGTAGTATGAGGATACATAGAGGGTGTTACACAAACATTGGTTGAAAGTCACTAATGTGGAAATAATAATTCTTTTCTTAGTAATACAATGTTATCAGAGTATTAATAAATGCTTCTTATAAATTGTTCACTAAGAATTAGTGTATAATTGGCGTTTCCATAAATTATTTAAATAAAAAACTTATTAATATATTTTTTTTCGCTGATGGGGAAATGAGAAATTAGGGTGCATAAAATTATATATTTTTTTAGAACACCGTCCTACTACCCATTAGGGTTATACGCTTATGTTCTAACTACGCTACTGGTTTTGTAGATTAGGAAGGTGATATATACATGAAGTGAACCCGCACTTGCGTGGAGGGAGAGTAGAAACTCATTTTGGAAAAACGACCCTCAGCGCACCCGACCAAGATTCGAACATCCATTTCTTCGTCATCGGCAGTCTTTGTCTATTGCAAGGGTTGCATAATATACCATTTGGCAAATGAACAGGGTATTAATAAATTAATATGCATAATATCCACATTGGTATCATTTTAAATTTGGCAATAAAAATAAATGTTTTTTTACAACTTAAAGAAAGGACCATACAAAATATTAGTTCCAAAATAAAACGTTTTTATTTAGTAAATAAATGCGCATTAACGGATTGTATGACGTCACGAACGTACTTTATTTCTTCTGGTGTATTATTATTATTATTTTAAATATGTTGGCAGGTTCACCATTTTAAATAATGAACAGAAGGTGACCTTTTTAAAATATATCGTTATTGTCACTTCCACAAAAATCAAACATTCAAACAGTAATTTTCATAAGTTCGTATTACAATAATAATTATAAAAACACTCAAAAGAAAGAAAAGAATAAAAACAAATTGTATTTTATGAAAGTTTTGACAGGCAAAAGTGACAGCAACTCATAACTATGGTCTTGTGGAACATATGGTTTGGTGAATAGACATGATAGCAGATCTCGTAACTTTTGCTGGTTTTCAGTTACCGACACTTATACGTCTCACTATCTGTCCGGGATATCCCAATATTAACACTAATGGTGTAGAGATGAAGAAGGTAGAATAGTACTGTGTTTCACGTCTTACTACCCGTCCGGGCTATCCACATATTTACACTAATGTGGTAGTGATGAAGAAGGTAGAATAGTACCGTGATCCACGTCTTACTACCCGTCCAGGATATCCACATATTTACTCTAATGGGGTAGTGATGGGGAAGGTAGAATAGTACCTTGCTCCACGTCTTACTACCTGTCCGGGATATCCACATATTTACACTAATGTGGTAGAGAGATGAGGAAGGTAGATTTGAGAGTGGATGGACCAGCACTTATATGGAGGGAGGTGTAAGTCAATTAAGGAAAAACAGTCTCAATACATCATGGATTCACACCGGCGGCAAACCAGACTACATGTTCTTTACGCAGAGATCATTTGTTGCTTTAAAAAGTAGTTGTACCTATAAAGTTTGATAATAAATTATTATATTACGATTTGATGTACTAAATTTCAATTAGATTTTTAATTTGTAATTATTCAGAAACCTTTGGCCTGCTAGTATAATTTAAGGTCCTGAAAAACTGTGTGATAAAGAGGACAGTAAAAATTATTATTAAGTTATTGTTCCACAACAATTTCGGGATTAAATAACAGTAATTAACCGCAAAGGAATAATTTTTAAACTCTTGTAGCCCATAAATAATGGGTGTGTTTGAGTCCAACTTACATTAATTTCTGGATATTTCCTAAAATATCGCTGGTAAATAGGAGAATTGCAAAGGCCTTAAAAATATTCGGTTTGTTATACTTCACTTACATATTGTCTTTTTTTTTTCAATTTACTCGCTACGTTAACTCCAAATTCGTTCAATTTTTGTGAACGAGATTCTATCATCCACCCATATAAAGCATTCCCACTTGCTGACAATGTTACTTTATAATAAGGAATAGGGCTAAATTCTAGTGTTTTATGCCTTGTCACGACAGTTTTTTTTATATAGAGAAGGGGACTTGCACAAAAATGACTGCACACTCCCACTTCAAAGTAGAAAATAATTGAAGTGGCAAAAACAAAAGCCAGGAGGGGGTTAAAAAAAAAGTTTGAAAGTCTATTAAAGTGTGGTAAGAACGGGGTTTGTTAGGCCGGTAGCTACCCCCATTTTCAACCTCCCCGCCCCCAACCATCTCACCCACCCTTCCTCCGTACCGAACGCCCGCATATTAATATATGGAAATACATGCAAATTTGGCAACGTGCAGAATAACAAAAGCTCAGATCCTCCCATCTCTACAAACTCTCCTATTCTGTCACCCTTCCCCCCCTTCCCCTCCCCTTCGTCTTTCTGTAATATATTTTCTCTTTTTCCTTCCCTCCCTCATCCCCCGTGGGAAGGTTTGCTTCCTGAGTCAAGTTTTATAACGAAACAACTCCACCCGTCCCCTCACTCCCCCTGACAGCTTTGCAAATTTAACTACATCCCCAACCTACCTACAGACTTGTGTAGCTCCAATTTATATGTACACATTCTCTTTACTAGAAGTTTACAAAGTCAAGAATACGTTTAACACATTTCTAGATCTTACACTAGTCGTAATAAAAACCTTTAGCTGGATTTTATTTTATATCCAAATACATTTAGTGAGATCTATTTTTCACCAATCATGGGTTAGTTATATATTATATTGAGAATACGGAACAATTTTTTTTAAGGAAAGAGAAGATGAACTAATTACTATAAATCATGATCATTATTATGAGAAGATAGTGAGGCACCGTCCCCAAGGCTAGCCTGGCCAATAGCTGTTGACCTGCGCGTTTGTAGGTGCGCGCTGTTCAAGGCGGGATGCGAGACGCTTTCAAACTAGGGTCGTAGCGACGCCAGTGACGGGTAGACCTCGGTAGGGATCTAATGCGTTTGGCAGAAGCTCACAGATTGCCGGTAGGCGATACATAGTGCTGTTTATTTAGAACTTTGATTTTATTCATTACTCTTACACGCGTTGTTTCAATTGACTAAACTAATAAAGATCACCAGGTATTTTCATCTTAATTAAAGGACACTTTTCATAAACAATTAATTGATTGAAAACTTCAGGAATTGAACAATCCAAAAATTATTGTTTAAGTGTTTGGTTGTAATTCCTAGGAGGTGGTGATGCTTTCAAAAGCACACGTGGTCTACGACGACATATGTGTGAGTACAGTCAATTAAATGTTATATTATGTGAAGCTATTTTAATTTGTCAAATATTTTAGGCCTATTTATTATCATTGTTGTTTGGTCCAAGACTTTCATTGTAGCTTTAACTTATAAGTTACTGTGTAAACATGTTTATATAGAACACAGTTTTATGAACTTTTAATGAATTATATTTGTTCAATATTTCATTTATTCAATAAAACCAATATGTTTAGCGCTATCTATTTGTTTGGAAGCGCAACATTAGAACGAGTAAAATATTTATGCTGCAAAAAATTAGTTAAGTTTTGTTCCTTAGATGAATGATTAGTATAACTTACCATCTATTTATTGTATAGTTTATTTTTAGTTTAATGTCCCTACGTTTTATTTAAATTAAGTAATAAACATTATGTTTGTTTTCTAAGGAAATATTTATTCTTAAAGCTTTGTGTCTATTCTTGTTTTAGTGTTCACAAACTATGGCGATCTTGTCATTTTCTGATATGTTTTAATTCATCCATGTATTGTACATGTATCTTTGTGTTAAAGTGAACCATCTCCCATAATGAAAATATTGGCCGGCATATTTACTAAATATGTTCGATCAATATTTCAGAGATTTAATTAATTTTCAGAACATTGGAAAAAAATATCCCATTTCTTAAATTTAAAACTTTAAGGAGTAGTCAAGAGACAATCATTATTTAGGTAGCTATTATTTTTATTTTAATGAGTTAGGTTCCGATATGAATATTTTTATTTATTATTTTAATAAAGGGATTTACGAAAGATTTAAATATTTGTGTTTATCATTGTGAAAAAAATTACATATTATAAACAATCTTCCAGAATTTCACTTCACTTAATTGGAAATTACTTTATATTAAAGGGCAGTATTATCACAATTAATCCAGAAAAGGTCATAAATCTGGTTCTATTTATTCAATTATATAGAGCCGCGTCAACATTTAATCCCTTACCGCTATAACTAGAGAATTTGCATTTTGTAACAATCTGCATCTAACCAAAACCAAAACAAGTCGATAAATACTGAGTGGTAAAATTATATTGTTCGTTGATAGTGAGCATTTGTAACGTGACTCTAGGTATTTATGCAATTAAAGTAAATTAATACAAACTTAATGAGCTGTTGAGGGAAAGACGAGCCCAGAAAGAAGGAGAATTGAAATATTGGATGACTTGAATGAAAGAAGAAAATACTGGGAGCTTAAGAAGGAGGCAGAGGACAGGGCACATTGGCGGTATATGTTTGCCGACAAACGGAATGGACCTGTTGTAGGACAAAACAAACAATAATAATAATATAATATTTTGAAAACATATTTTGTTTAAGGAAAATGTTTGGTTATATCAATTCAAATAAGCTGACTTTAGCTTAGAAGTGGTGAAATTTATTTTATAAATAGAATGGAATAATAAACTGTACACTTTGTGAATTTCATTTTGGAATAGGCTGTAAGATCAGTATAAGTCAGTTAAAAATATAAGCAACTATTTGGTTGACAAACCTAGGGTAACCCATCCGTTTTAATAACAAAAATATTAGGCCTATATGACGGACCACCATCATATTTAAAGTATTATTGATTTTTATATTATATTTAGAAAACTATAAATAGCTAACCAAATCCTATATAATATTAATGAATAATGTTTGCGCTTAACCTGGATTTGTTTAGTAAATTTTAATGAATATTAGGATTTAATACTATAATCTAAGCCAACATTTGAAGAGCTTTGATTCCATTAAACACTCCTTATATACTATAATAATACTACACAAATGATAGTAATAGTTTAATAATTTTTGAATTTAATTTTTTATTATTATTAAATATATATATATATTTCATATTAATGGTGACTAACCCTTAACTTGATTTCATGCCATGATTTGGAAACTTATTTAATTAAAAAATACAATATATTTTTTATTGATTACGTTTGGAACCAAGAATATTCACTAAATGTAAATTTGAACAAAACTAAACACAATAGTCATTATGAACTCATAATATGTGCTTAAAATTAATTAGATACCCCATTCTATCCTCCGTTTTAATGAACTAAGAAATCAAATATAGATAGAATCACCACCTATATATTATCCCTATTCTTCAATATCTTTTTTTTCGGTAAATTTACGTAATCTCACAAATAAATGAAAACATATAATGTGTTCGACACACTATGGCGGGTATCTGACATACACAAAATATATCAGAAATACTTTTATAAGTTAATAGTTCAAATCACAAGTTTTTCAGTTTTTCACTTTGGTTAAGAAATGTATCAATACCACCTGCATCGGTGGCCGCATGTTCTAACACACAAATCTTGCAATAGACTAGACTGCCGATGACGGGGAAATCACGGCTCGATCCCGGCTAGGTGTACTGAGGGTGGTTTTCCTAAAATCGTTTCACTACCCTCCTTTAACGCAAATGCGGGTACCCTGCCTATGAATATAACCTTCCTAATCCCTAAAAACCATTAGCGTAATTAGTACACAAGCGTATAACCTGAACGGGTAGTAAGACGCGGGGCTAAAATAATATATACCAAAACTGTTACCGAACAGACTAAATTGGAAGGTGTGTTTGAATAATATTTTGTATTGTGGATTGTGAATGACAAAACGAGTGTTGCGGGTTGTTTTGATTATTCTATAAACAAATAAACTAGAGGAGCTAACTACATAAACATTGTCAGCATTTCTTAGTCGGAAACCAGCCCAGAGGGCAGGATAAAAAGTGGTGTATCCAACCATCATGGCTGACTAATCAACATCACAGTCTAGGGATCACTCTGCCCTATTCGGTACACACGGGCTAGAACGCCAGTTCATAAGTATTTATGGTAGAGGACTACCGCTTGATCCAAGGGTATAGGGTTTCAGAGACCATGTAGGGACCACCTAAGAGTCAAGACAGGCCATTGGTCATTCCTAACATCACCTAGTTTTGTCACAAGCTTCCGAATATTCTTCAGTTTTTTCTTCCTTATATCATTATATATATATACAGGTATACAAAATCACCTCTCCCTATCCTCTGCCATAGCACATCCTGACAGAGAATAGGCCCACGTTTTAGTTGTAGAGAGGGGGGGGGGGTGACAATACCAATAATGATACTACCATAGCTATATTCCGTCCTTGCAGACAGTAACCAATTATATTTTAATTTTTCTNGGGGTGACAATACCAATAATGATACTACCATAGCTATATTCCGTCCTTGCAGACAGTAACCAATTATATTTTAATTTTTCTAGACATACCATTATACCATGAATGAACAGTCCATTTACCCTGAAAAATAGCAAGTTCACTTTGAAGGATTACACTTTTTCTTATGTCAGCAATCAAAGGGTTGATTTGATAATGTTTCTATCCATATGCTGATGGGCAAGCACTCTGGTTAGTACTGCCTGCACCATCTGGTAGAGGATTTAAGAAAGTAGTACTTCGTTGCCTTCCACATGGAATTTCTATGAGCGAACACAAAAGGGTCAACCAATTTCACCTTCAAAAGCTATTTTCACATACTTTTTTTTTCTTCTCTATATGTCACAATTTACACAAAACCGTCGCTTTACTTTACTTCCAAAGGGAAATTTTCTCCGGATTTTTATCACTCAAGAAACATCCATTGACCTCGGCTGGGTTTGAACCCACGCGCACCAACTCCTGAGGTGATCACTTTACTCCAGGACCAGTGTAGTCAACGATATATTTTAGGTATATTTAGGTATATATTATAAGATAGATACATGGTATAGTTGATTAGGATCGTATACGAGAACTTGACTAAGTTGATGCTAAGTGGACATTAGTGTGGGTTTGCTTGCGTCATCACAGGTTAAAAGTTAGATCAATAGTGTGGTCGGGACCACACTATCGGTCCACTAAGCATTCACTAACGTTCTTGCATACCGCCCTAAAACTATTAGCAGTGTTACGTAGCAGCAAGTCAATATAGGATTTCCAATGTTAAGAGCATGCCCCACATACCAATCAACTCTTTGATGGGTGACCTAGTGGTCTAGGGGTAAGGTGTCAGACTTCTCTGCTGGGGGTCCTGGGTTCAATCCTCGGTCCCGGCACAGATTTATCTGATTACCAAACCATTCCTTCACCTCTTACAAGACGTGTATTAATCACAACTTGTGAATGTGTGGAATACCAGGCCTCCACCGTGGCTTGGATCCCACGTTAAACTGTAGGTCCTCCATTTCATCTCACAATCACCCTACCATTACACATTAAGCGTAAGTGCGTATAACCCGAACGGTTAGTAGTAATAATAATAATCATCATCTTTGATACAGTCTAGTCGGCTAAAAATCGTAGATTTTCACCAACCCTATTGCACATAGATCATTTCTGATCTAAAATTAATAAAGAGGTAATAGAAATTCCTAATACTGAACATTTTTTAAATATTAAATGATATTTGGATAAAAACTGCTTTGAAAAGGTCTTTTTTTAACCATTTTAGAATGTCTTCACAGATAAGTATTGTGCACAAATCTTCATTCTGTCACAACAGGGACATACTTTAGTTGTTAACAAGAAACTTTGTCGCTTTGTTCCCCATTATTACCGCGGAAAATGTTGAGTTATCATTCAAATACGAATGCACTCACACATTTCTGGCATCTCTTGGTGTTTTCTTTTCCCTTTTACACCCTTACCTCGTGCGAGCCGGGAGCGTAGTTGGGTCTGCCATGATGAACTCTCTTAATGTATCTACGTTTTAATTGGCGGGGTTTAAAGACAGAACATAGAAATAGAACTCAATAATTCTTAAATAATCCTAAAAAATAGTCCTAAGGTGTCATAACATTATTTTTACCACTTAAAGATTTTTTTATAATCGTATTTTTTTTTAATCCACAACCCAGGCTATTTGGTTTATTCACGAAAATGTCCTGTAGGAATTTCCCCTGCCAGGATTTATATTTAAAAAAATCCTTGGTAGAATAGTTTGATATAAAATAAGAAACAAAATAATATAGTGTTGAGATGAAAATCAAAGCTGTCCAGGATCAAACAGTAGAGTGAATGTTTATAATCTTCAGTGTAAGAGGGTAAATGTTATCAAAAGGTAAACTAGAGGCTTCACACGATGAAATGAAATACTCATTTTATTCCCTCACTTTCTAGTTAGTACATTGGTGTCTAAGTGTGTTAGTGCTTAGACTGCTTAGGTGCGTCAAGTTAAGACACAACCCGCTTCAAAAACTAGCTTAAAATACAGCAAGTAGGCAACGTCGAACAATACAAACCAAACATTTAAAATGAGGAGGAGGAATTCTGAGCAAAATTGGCATTGGGCAGAAGATACTAAATCCTACTGGTTTAAATCCATAGAGAGGTTGTGTAAACGATTTGAATCAAATTTTAATTTTCAGAGGAAGAGGCGGTTACACTATCCCGTGTTTCCAACTTTGCGGGTTTTACTCAATCGATAGTGTAAACTTTACCTCAAAGATTAAACAGACACCCATTGTAGACTTGTAAAATCGGCTTAGGGCCGATTCCCGGAGTCAGAAATTCAAGAAAATGTGGCATCAGAAGGAGGGGGAGGGCTAATATCTCGTTTTGTTAGAGAGTTGTTCCATTCATTAGATACACATAACATACCAAGATAAACAAACGACCCGCTATTGGCATGGAGAAAGATTTTCTCCCAATCTTATATCATATTTTTTCTATCACTGCCTCTTACGATCCTTTGAGGTTACACGCATGATATATTGTACTAGCTGCTGCCCGCGATAGTAACATTTCAGTTTACCTACCCAACATACATGCATTGTTCCATAGAGCGGTTTGCAGTAATTATCGCGACAATTTCATTTTGTTATACTCTTCATAACTTTAAAACCAATGTACCGATTTGAATAATTTAAAAAGTAATTTACTCCTACGTAAACATCCTAAATGATTAAATAACTTATTTAGATAAGGATTCATATCATGATACGGATATAATCACTTTTTGTTCGCAATCGTGTTTTAGTTGACTAATTTCAACAAAAAACGTTTATTGTAACATAACTATAATAATTACATATATTGTCTCGCAGATTTTTTTTTTCACATTAGTGAGAAAGTTCAATATGTATAGTATTTTTTTTATGTAATAACAATAGTTTTTGCAGCGCACGCGGAGAAAGCATATTTTTAGGCAATTTTTATACCTTGTGTAAAACTATCGACATTTTTATGAGGAATAAATTAAATTTTCAAAATAAAATATAGCCTATTTTACTCGAAGATAATGTAGTTTTATATTGGTTAAAGAAATTTTAAAATCGGTCCAGTAGTTTTTGAGTTTATCCATTACAAACAAAAAGAACAAAAAATCAAATCTTTCCTCTTAATAATATAAGTGTAGACTAAACACACTGATGTATTACTGTGGATCCACACGTTCTCCGAAAAAACTAAAAAACAAG
The DNA here is from genome assembly GCA_902141375.1 of Timema poppense. Lineage (NCBI taxonomy): Eukaryota > Metazoa > Arthropoda > Insecta > Phasmatodea > Timematidae > Timema > Timema poppense. The sequence goes on from CABFOV010007432.1 coordinate 25,030, forward strand.
AGCAAAACTATAATGTGGTCACGTGACGAGGTCTAAACCAATCACAGGACATCTGCGAGAACTGTATATGCCTCTCTGCTCTAGTAGAAACAGTCTCAGCTTGGTTCGCACACCTCCATAGAATATGCTTGGGAGAACCAAACAAATTACAGAACCATTCCATTCAATGAGTGAGCATGCATCTAAACTAACAGAATCAATCATAATTATTTTAGTTAATATATTTTTATGTTGGTGTTGTTGTTATTTACTTTTTTCTAGCAACCTAAAATTCATTCCCTTCTTTATTTTCTTTTAGTTCATATCTTTGTACGTAGGTGTTGCTAATTATTTTATTTGCACCGCGTCCTAGTAAACATTTGGGGTCTACGTTCAAGTACTAATAGCGCTAATGGATTTAGGGATGAGGAAGATTATATTTATAGGAAGTGTACCCGCATCAGTACACCCGACCGAGAATCGAACTTCAATCTCCCCGTCATCGGTAAATTATTCTACTAAAAGAGTAGCGCCTTGGACCATGTGGCCACTGAAGTGGGTTAGATAAGCTTAATTGACTATAAACAAATTATGACTTTAAATAAACTGTTTTAATTTGTATGGATGGGAGGCTATCCAAAGAGAACAAAACTTGTTTCTTAGTGACGAAGGTAGATTTCTTAGTTGATGAAGTAAAATAATGACAACATCATCATAAATCTATTCCACCTAACTACACCCTATCCCTAACTTGAGCTAGTTTATCCAGTCCAGCTCATTACACCCTATCCCTATCTTGAGCTATTTCTATCCAGTACACCTCATTACACCCTATCCCTTTCTTGAGCTAGTTATATCCAGTGCACCTCATTACACCCTATCCCTATCTTGAGATAGTTATATCCAGTCCACCTCGTCACACTTTATCCCTATCTTGAGCTATTTCTATCCAGTCCACCTCATTACACTCTATACCTATCTTGAGCTTGTTCTATCCAGTTCCCCTCATTACTGCCTATCCCTATCTTGATATAGATCCAACCAGTCCACAAATTCGAGTGTTTTAAGGATGAAAAGGTTGAATTTAGAGTAATTGTACCCAAATACGCGTGGAAGTAGAGGGAATAACCTTTTAAAAAACCCACCCCCAGTACACCTGACCAGGATTTGAACCCCAATTTTCCTGTATGAAGTCTAGTCCATTACAAGAATGTCTACTTGTACTTAGACCAGAGATTTTCAGTTTTTTCATTTCATGGGACAAGACGTTAAAATATACAAAGTACACTATTTGGGTTTTTTTATGAGAGATTTTAACATTAAACAAACTAATATTACGATTGTGTTTAAAAGTTCAGTAGTTAAAATTACTAAACATTTTGCTATTAAAAAAATTGATCATTTATTTCAAAAGATTAAATTTTATCCTCAATTATTTTTTTCACTTCTTTTTCTGTATTCCCCCAAACTCTAGCGTAACAACAGTTAAGTCTGCATGACACACCAGTGTCCCGCCTCACCCTAGTTAAATTACCATGCCTTAGACCATGCGGCCACTGAAGAAGGTCGTGGTAAACTTGAGCTCACTGAAACTATATCGGCTCCTTGAACTACCTTGTCAAGGAGTATAATATTCTTCAAGATACTCTGACTGGCAAGGCTCGTCATAAAGGGATTGCTGGAGAGACTCAGCCCACGCCGGCCGTGGAATACGAGATTGGATCCAAACAGATGTCAAGGGATTTCACAGTGGGTTACTCTCAAGGTCGTAACTGATGCCAGAGGACTCAAACAGTGGGTTGCGAAGATTTCGGGCTTTAACAGATGCAGGGGAATAAATGAGTAATTTATTATGAATTTTAGTTTTGGAACAGATGCAGGGGACTCGAAGAGTGGGCTGAGAAGATTATTTAGGCCAGAACAGACGTTAGGACTAAAATAGTGTGTGACGAAAACTTCTAGCTTTGGAAAAGATGTAAGGGACTCAAACAATGGGTTACAAAAATTTCTAGATTTGGAACAGATGCAAGGGACTCAAAAAGTGAGTTGCAAAGACCTCTAGCTTTTGAACAGATGCAAGGGACTCAAAGAGTGGGCTGCGAAGATTATTTAGGCCAAAACAGATGTCAGGACTAAAATATTGTGTGACGAAAACTTCTATCTTTGGAACAGATGTTAGGGACTCAAACAATGGGTTACGAAAACTACTAGCTTTGGAACAGATGCAAGAGACCCAAAATGTGGGTTGCCAAGACTTCTAACTTTGGAACAGATGAAGGGGACCCAAAAAATTGGTTGCGAAGACTTCTAGATTTGGAACAGATGCAAGGGACCCAAAAAGTGGGTTGCGAAGACTTCTAACTTTGGAACAGATGCAAGAGACCCAAAAATGGGTTTCGAAGACTTCTAGATTTGGAACAGATGCAAGGGACCCAAAAAGTGAGCTGCGAAGACGTTCTGACTCACCCACTGACGCTGAGATGGTCTACTAACTGCTTGGAAAACTTACTGAAGAAAGTCTTTGCCGTTAGATAGATTCAAACGCAATGTGCTCAGCGCCAATGTAGAAGTAATAGACTAACACTTAGGGGCCAACAGTATAACATTCATAATAGGCCACAAAAACAACCTTACACACTTAACAAGTGAAACAACTCATTTTAATGTTGTTCGCAGTGAAGGGGTAGAGTTCTGAACACAATAGTTCATGTAACAGCAATCTCCCCCAACCCATCCCCATTCCCCCTTTCATTGACAAATCTTTTCAGACAAGTTACTAGTCAAGTTATTTGAAGATGGTTTACAACTAAACAATTTGCAAACATTCACTTGCACAAAAAAAAGAAAGAACTATTGTATTCTACGCTTTCTTTGTAATTTGAAGTATGAGTAGGATCTTTTGGTTGTTTTTTTAAAATGGGAAGGTGTTGTGAAATAACTTATTTGTGCCCTAGGCGTTTTTAAAGTCGTAAAGATGGAAGCTTTGGTCAGTGAAAAAGTATCAATCACTGTCAGGCCACACGGCTTAAAATACAATAGTCTTTGTTGTTTTCTGTAATTCTTTATTTATTCTGTCTAAGCTTATACTCACGTTTGACCTTCACCTAAAACCACCCTTTATCATTCCAATAAGGAATATAATACAAAAATTACGAAACTTCTTATAGCAGGGAAAAGAGGATAGATCGCTACTAGTTTTCAAATATCTTAAACTTTCTGTTTTAAGACTATAAAAAAAAAATTGTTGGAGGAAGGCTAAATCTAGAACCCTTTTTCATCAAGCCTAGTTTCATAGTGCCACAAATATGCCTAAAAATTCATTAAATCAGACAGTGTCTGATGCGATTTTTTTAATGTTACATACATACATACATACATACATACATACGCATACATACATATATACATACATACATACTGTAAGATTGAACATTTACATACATGATATAATTGAAAGAACAAAGATTGAACAACATAAAGTTTTATTGATAGAAAAAACAACAATTAAATA
>CABFOV010007433.1:0-28516 GCA_902141375.1 Timema poppense
AAAACACTTCAGAGAGCTTCTAGAACCGTTTGTCATTTATAATGTTTTTTATCTTCCAGCAATTGGGGGATGTGGTCACCAACCCCCCCCCCTGAAATTATTGGCTGGCTACGGCCTTGCACCATGTACCTTAGTAGTAAGAAACCACAAACCAGTGATGTGTAGCTTGAATATGCTGTTCCCCATGCCAATAATGTAAAGAATATCTCGTTAAGTGAAAGGAGGAATGCTGAAGAAAACTTCAGTAAAAGACTAAAAGAAATTGCTCCTCTTACCAGTGCAAATGATGCCCTTAACAGATGACATGAAGACTTGTACCCAAATGTATTCAATTTGTTGAAAATTTTCTGCACCCTTACAGTCTCAACAAATACGCCTGGAGGTCATTTTAGATGTTACGGCTCATCAAAACTTAGCTCAAAAATTCAATGGGAACTGTATGACCGAATGGGCTGGCCAATCTAAACAGAGAAGTTCCTGTAGACATGGAAGTAATCTCAGTGCTCAGCGCTAAGGGTTCATGGAGACTGAACTTTGTCTTACAATGACTCAGCACTGCAGAGTGAAGGAGAAGCACCCATGTTGTTTTATCTGCTTCTTAGTTTTACATTCAATAAAACTGTGTTAGTATGGTTTTCTTTTACTCTCTTTGAAAATGTAAAAGTGAAGAACAAAATTATTTATTTTACTTTATTTAAAATGGACTAAAGATACAGATTGTGTCAAATTCTGGTCAGAAGTATGTGCTTACATAGATTCACTGGGTGAAAATTATTTTATAGAACTACAATACCACCATTAGTACTTCCCCACTTCAAAGCAGACATGGACTTTATAAAAACAAAGTTTAGAAACTGAATAATAAAAGTAGAAAATTTATATTCAATAATGTGCGTAGGTTCGGCCTTAGATGAGAAGGAAAATGCTGCCATGACTATGTTTTTTTTTATTCAAGAATCCCCAAAGAACTATTCCTGGGTGCGCCACTGGATTGGCCTCGCGAGACTCTATTCCTTCAGTTCAAACGTGGATGAGAATAAACCACACTGCACATGACAACCATTACACCCTATCACTAGAACTAGTTCTGTCCAGGTGACCTGGCGGTCTAGGGGTAAGGTGTCAGAGACTTCTATGCTGGCGGCTGGGGTTCAATCCCCGGTCCCGGCACAGATTTATCTGATTTCCAAACCCTTCCTTCACCTCTGACAAGTCGTGTATTAATCATAACTTGTGAATGTGGGGAATGCCAGGCCTCCACCGTGGTTCGGATTCCACGTTAAACTGTAGGTCCTTCATTTCATCTCACAATCACCCTACCATTGCACATAAGCATAAGTGCGTATAGCCCAAACTGGTAGTAAGACGCGGTGCTAATAATAATAAGTTATATCCAGTTCACCTCATTACACCCTATCTTGAGCCAGTTCTATCCAGTCCACCTCATTACACCCTATCCCTATCTTGAGCTAGCTCTGTCTAGTCCACCTCATTACACCCTATCCCTATTTTGAGCAAATTTTATCCAGTCCTTATTACACCCTATCCCTATCTTGAGTTAGTTCTATCCAGTCCACCTCATTACATCCTATCCCTATCTTGGTCTAGTTCTATCCAGTCCAGCTCATTACACCCTATCCCTATCTTGAAATAGTTATATCCACCTCACCTCATTAGTAACCAATAATATTCAAATTCAAATTTTACTAACATAATAAATTACAGTTATTATTCCTGCCGGTTCTTTTTTTGCTTTTTTAATGTCTTGTGTCAATATAAAGTCATAATTCGATTGATCAAGACATCGAAACTTGTTTGAATTAAAGTTTTACTTATAATTAAATAGGCAACATTTATTTCCTTTTCTTCTACCTAACTACAAAATGACATATCAGGGACTCACTCGTAAGACTCATTTGTGTGTATTCAGGCCATGCAAGTAAAGAACGAGACTAATTATGACTTTTCACTGTTAAGGGCTGTGAGAATCCTGATTAAATTGTTACACACTTTGTCCTAAAACTTGCCTCCTCTCCGCTCAAGCAAGGGAGGTGGGGCCAATGTACTTATGCTCGACCTCCCGCCTCTCCGATTAGTTCCGGCTTCCATGCTAAAAGACCAATGAAGACTGGATCTTATAATTCTTTAACCTGAAAAGAAGTGGATTTATCTGGCTCACATGGCTGACTGGACATGTAAATGCCTACAAATGAGCCCGATGCTCAGACTCATAAAATGTGGCAAGGTTAGAGTCAAGGAAGGTGAAATCCTGAATTTTCTTTTTGAGTTTAATTTTTATTTTAGCACAGTATTACTACCCGTTCAGGTTATCCACTTATGTACTAATTAAGCTAATGGTTTTAAGGATTAGTTAGATTATATTAAGAGGTAGTGTACCCGCATTTGTATGGAGGGAGAGTGTAAAACTATTTTTGAAAAAACCCTCAGTACAGGCGATCAAGATTCGAACCTCAATCTTCCTGTCTTCAGCAGTCAAGTCTGCCAGAGTAGCGCGTTAGACCATGCGGCCACCAAGGCAGGTTTTTAGTTTTAATTAAACAATAAGTATATCTGTTTGTTGTTATGAAGTGATAATTCTTCTGATAGATGTCTGATAGAATACTAATTTAATAGAGGAACATCTGCACAAGGAAACCAACTGGAATAGCTGTGAATCTTTTTGATTATTTTTAAGCACATCTCACAAACCATTTAGATTTATATAGATATGAACTAATCATGCTAATGTGTTAAGAATGAGGAAGTATAATGCACAATTGAAAGAATTAATGAGTGAGTGGCTATCGCCAAGGGCGCCCATGTGGGTTTTCCTTATGGGGAGTTGGATTGGAGTTCCATCAGGGGGAGGGGGGGCGCACATCCCCCCCTCACTCCTCAAAAGAGAAATTTCAGGAACTTAATTTTGTGCTAATTATGAGTTTCAAGAGCTGTTTTTTTGCAAAAATAAAAGTTTCTGAAAAATTAACAAAAAAATAAAATGTAAATGTAGCTGGATTCATTAAAAAGAAATATTATATTTTTCACAAGTTTATTGAACAGAACAAAATGACAAGAAGGAACGGGAGAAAATCTACATTTTATCATTTTTATCTTTTAGCTCGGATAATGATGATTCAAAGTTGTTAATAGCAAAATGCAGCCAAATACCAAAAAAAAATATTATTTTTCATAAAAATTAATAACAAAAAAATAACTATTTGGGAGTGGTAAGCGGGGGGGATAGGGGATGACGGTACATGATTTATTTATACTTTATATCACAAGTTACCTTAAAAATGTACAATATCAAATAATCAAAATGTTCAAACACATTATAGGATAGAATTAAATACCACTTGTATAAACTTTTTATTTTTATTAATTATAATGTAAAAATTGTTATTTAATACACACTGTTATTACAGGTTTTATTCTTCTTAGTTATAATGATTTAGGAGCACACATAACTTAGAGAGTAACAATGATATCTTTGGCAATTTTATAAGGCTAGAGAGCTATATATAGACCTGTTACTGACAACTGCAAAAACTAGTATTGAATGAAAAACACAGTGTGAACTTAATAGACTAAGTGTGAGCAACCAAAATGAAATGCTTATTAAAACACAGATTTAAATTACTAGTTAAATAATTCAAACAAGAAATCTAAATTTAGACCTTGGATATTAGCAGTACCGCCAATATTACCAAGAATATCTAAATAACTAAAGAAAACAACACAGACCAGTAAAGTCAATAATATTAAAGAACATATGAATAAACAAACATGATTAAATAAATCTTATATATGAAAAAAACACTATAAAAATAAAATAAAAATGGCGCCAAACTTTTTTTTAATTAAACTTAAAAAGGGATAGAAGGGCAATGCCTACACACTTCTGCTGAAGAAGGGGACTGATGTAACCCGAAAATGATATGTTGTGTTTTGTTGTGTGTGTTTTTAACATCGTGTGTTACTACCTGTTCAGGTTATACACTTTGTTGTGTTTTTAATTGTTAACTTTGAGACCTAGAGTTTCCTGGTAAGTGTGTGGGCCTTGCCCCTCTATCTTATTTTCAATGTTTAGACAAAATCAGAAATAATTATTGACTTTGACAAAGATGTGCTCATAAGGCATTAGAAACATTATTGATTTTGTGAAAAATAATTAATAAATCATAATTCTATTGATATTTACATGCAAATGGTTACTTTAAACTTTAAAAAGGGATACAAAAAGTTTGCTACGCTACCGGTATAACATTACAATGCAAATGTGATTTGTTACTTAAAAGTGTATTATTTTCTTAATTGAACGTATAGTCAAAAGTATAAACTTAAACAATGTTCTGACACATGGCAATGAAAAAGTTGTTCAACTAAAAGGGATTCAATCAAATAACAAAAAAGACACAAAAACTTTATAGCTTTAAAAATGTTGCTCCAGGCTCACAAATAAATTCTTGAGATGCAGATAAATGCAATTCAAAAATTGGATCTTCACGGTTGAAACAGTGAGGTAAGAAAAACATTTTGTTATTGTTTTTCACAAAAGGCCTTATGCATTTTATCACACTGCCATTAAATAAAGCATATTAACTGGCCATAATGTTTCAATGTTACAATGTCTCACTTAAATTAGAGTTAGTTTGTACAAGCTAACAATAAATAATCTTATGATTCAATTTACTGCCCAGCAATCTTAAAAAGATGCTACGTATTAGATAAATATATATTTTAATATATAACAATAAAGGCATATTTTGTACAAAAATATCTGGTCACTTCATAAATGGTAAGATTAGAATAAATATATTAATATGAGAATAAATTTATCACCTCAATTAGCCAACCAACAATTCAAAATTCTCAACTATTCCTCTCAAGTGTAACCACTCTTCCAAACCATAATTTGTCTTGAGTATTCAATTATTTTATTATCTATAATAAATCAAATATGGAAAAATTTACATCAATCAAAATTATTGTCTTAAGACAAAAGAATATCTTAGTAAAAAATTAAGAGGCTCTCAATATAATATTATGCATGGCACTGTGTATAGGAATATAATTTTATTGTGTTCACTTCTTTATATTGGTTTCAGTAAATTTAGTGAGAAATGCCTAACTAGATTTACCTGTAAACATTTAGTTGAACGACTAGCCTTGTATTATTTTAAGCACACACAAGGCTGATTAATATGGTTAGAGAAGTAAATAACTAAAGTGTGGTAAACTTTTGTTTTTCCATTTTAGAGACAAACAACTTTAAAACATTTTTTTAAACTGAATTATGAATCATAAATTATAAAATAAAATAATTTATCCTAAACTATTTGTGTGCAACAATTAAACATATTGATTGTTTAAAACAAAAAAAAAGCTAAAACATTTAAACACACAAACTTATTAGAAGCATAGTTTTCATAGGTGTGGAGATCGAAGTAAGTGCATATGTTATTGTCAAGCTAAAACATCAGAATAAATACACTTCATATTAACAATGAATAACATAAATTCTTAGTGATTTTTGATAGGTGAAATTTAAAACAGTACCACAGTGAATCTCCTTCCCAAGATAAATTAAAGCTTAGTTAGGTATTGTTAATGTATCACGTTTTAATTCCTTATTTTGACAACCAAACATACCTAACAAGTATTAATATTTAAATAATAACACCATAATAGAAAGTGTAGATTTGTCACTACCTTGTAAATGCAAATAAATAGTTAATTAAATTGGAAGAGTAAATTAGAACATTGAAATTAGCCTTTCAAGCAAGTAGAGACTATTTTAACAAAGCAAATCTCACTTTAGTAATTATTTTAAAATAATTATTATTATTACTATTATTTTTAGTAGTAGTGGTGGTGGTGGTAAGAAGCGTATTAAGTTTTAATGGCACTGTTTGATAATTTAGATCAATCAGTTAGAGGATTTTCTTATTTATCTAATGGGCAGCTACTGTTAAGACATGGTGCTGATGGCCAGCAGATTGACATACAAGTTTAAAATCAAATGATAATCAGGGATCAACATGGAACTTGATATTAACAATAACACATCCAAGAAAATATAAACAACTTCATAAATGGGTGTTTGGGAATTCTTTTGTTTCTAGGACAAATATCACTTGTTTCCCAAATAGATATTATAATTGTGTGTTCTAGAAAGAAACTTTGTTATAGGAAGAAAAGAATTGAAAAAATTATATTATCAATTTTGTTTGTGGTGCAGCTTTATTTATTGATAATGGTGGTAAAAAAAAAACTATATTTTATGTGTGTGTCCAATGTTACTAATAATACACTTAACAGGACAGGACACTTTATTTCAGATGAGTTGAGGAATGGAACAAATGGGTAAAGAACTTAAAACAGTAAAATTAAAGCAACAAGTTTAATATATATGCAAGAAGATGAATTGGCTGAAACTGAAAAGTGATAAGGAAGCGGCTTAAAGGTCTTGTCAACAAGTGATACAGGTCTAACTAAATTTAGAATTTAAAAAAACATTAAAGTGGCATTAGTTTTGATTGTTGGTAATAATCAAAAGTATTTTTGCTAAACAGCATGCTTAACACTATTTTCATAAGAAATTAAACATAAAAACCAATATAGTTTTAGAGCATTGTTTCACATCACATATCAAACAATGAACTAAGAGAAATAAGCTTAAGTTAGATAAACAGGCACAAACATTGCATTAGGATGATTACTCATCAGGACAAACATTGTAAAGATTACTTATATAAACCAAAAAATCAAAAAACTACTAAAACATTTCATTAAATTTCATGGTTATTAATTTTCTGTCTATCCCTTTGTATGTTAGCTTCTTAGTGTTTAATTTAAATAAAGGTAAAAGTGTATATACAATTTTTTAAGGCGAAGAATTTTTCTTGCCAGATCCAGTCTATTTTAAGCAAGCGTCCAGCTTAAAGTTTTCCACTAGCAAAAATGGCTGCTCCTAGACACTTAAGCCATAAATACTTAAAATAAAGTATAATTTGTGGTTTTTTTTAGCACTGAATCTTACCACCCATTTGGGTTATACCCCTATTTGCGTAGAGTGGAAAGCCATTTAGGACAAACACCCTTAGTACACCCGACCGAGATTGAACCCCGATCTACTGGTCATTTTGTGACCCAACTTTTAAAATCATAATGAATAGTGAAACACAGATTATCAACAAAATTTAAAGTGACAGTAAAATAAGTAGTGGTAATTAAAATGAATAATTCAGTTTTCATAAACCATCCTTGATTTTCAAAGTTGTATCACTTCATAGGTGCAGCCTATATTTGGAACAATATGGCAAGTGAAAATCATTTTAGGAGTTGATAAAATTTATCATATAATGTAAGTTTATGGATCATCAGACAATATTTGATGAATTCTTAAAGGCACAGGGCATTTTTAATTTAATTATATATTTTGATATTAGATTAATACATAGATTCATAAGTGTTTATGATATGTAGAAAATAAAAGAGATACGTATTCATAAGTCATCAAGTGGTATCTCTACAGTATTTAGGTTATAGTTTAAAATTTATTGAATAATTTTTATGGCTGTATGGTAATTTTGTGAGCATTAATGTTTTAATTAGAGTTAGATCAAGTTCACTATTTTACAAATCTGAATCATTTTGCCTACGGGTCCCGAATCCGAATCTTGAAAGATATTAAGAACATAGTAGGAAATAGAAATGTAATAAAAAATAATATATTAATGTTAGTGTGAATGTTTACATATTGGACAGGTGTACTGAGGGTATTTTTCCCCTAAATGGTTTTCCACTCTACCTCCAACCAAATATGAATATCTTTCCTTTAATTAACACCCTCCTCATCCTTAAGCCAACAGCACTAGTAAAAATGTGTAGTGGTGGAAATAAGAACAGATTAATGGAAAGACTATTAATAATAATTTTGTGAGTAGCTTTTCAAATTCTATTACTGTTTTCTAATAGGATGATAGACCAGATATTGTGTAACCATTTTACCCGTGGTTTTTTTCTTTCAAAAAAACTTCTATATGGATATTACATGGGTATAAATTTAATGAGTAAGCTATGGATAATATACAAAATAGAAATACAACACATTTCTGATTATTATCAATACAGGGACAGGAAAAAGAGCTGGAAACAGATTTGTATTTGTTAAAGTCTCTTTATACTGCACATATATAAACTCATTTTCATAACTTTATCACAGAAAATAGCAAATTAAATGGATATCATGTTCAAAAGATTATTACATTATAAATTTTTTAAATATGTATGTTCTAATTTAAATTAATTTTCTGTATATTGTGTGTGCATGTATAGTAAATATTTATATGTTCAACAACCAGTATTCGATAGTTCAAAAGACCAGAGTGTAGTACATGTACATTTTGTTTCCACTGAGAAATCACAATGTGATCTTGTTTGATTCCACTATGGTGCAGTTTATTTGATAGTCATAGCACAATCAGCCAAGGTAGGCCAGATAGCTTTCAGAGTACAAAGCATGTGCAGAGCAATAGTGGAATCCATGTTGAATGCCAAAATGAAATATAACAACTTTGTTTACCTCTGCAAGAAATTAATTTGCTAAATTAATATTAAATTTCTATATTGAGGTATCTAAACACTTACTGATTAATAACATATTAGTCAAATAGTTTGACCCTGAGCAAGCCTACAGTTTCTAATGAGCTCAACATTTTGTTTGAAGCAGTCAACATCATTACAAATATTATGTACACATTAAATTAAATAACCTATTCTATACATCTGTAACTATTTTATAAAAATGTTGAGGAAATGTTATTTATGTAAAAATACTGTACATCAACTTATGCATATAAAGAAAATTTTAAATATAATTGCCAGAGGTTTGTATTTGAAAAAATCAAAAATATGTTCTCATCTCAAGAAAATAAATATAGCATTGCACAACCACTTAATCAGAATGTCATCTGAAAATATGTATTTAATTTGATACGCAGGTGTAAATAACCATGTGAAAAAATATAAGCTTTGAAAGATAATAGTCTACACTCTTAATGTTATTATTATAAAACACAAAGCCATATGTAGGAAATCAAATTCAATTCACCAATTTAGAGAATGTTGACATTTAGCTATTCAAGCATTGTCATGCAAATTTGTATTAAATAAGCAAACAATTTTGCAAAATGATATTTAAGTAACTCATAATGGTAAAATGACTGACAATCCGAGTTATAACAATTTCAATGGTGAAAACAATTTCCTTTCCTAAAATTGTTGGCTCACATTTATAGCAAGGAATTTTTTTTTTTTAAATGCCTCAAAGCTATGATAAATGTATATTCTTTCGTCATTAAAAACTAAATCAAAATAAAGTATCTATCGCTTTGATTGCCCATTTCCGTACAAAATAAAACTAAAGTAGTAAAATATGTTTAAGAGTGCTTGTATTTAAAGTAAACAACACCATTTGGTAATGATTAGTTTTAATATTTTGAAAATGTCTATTAATAAAATTAATTGGAAATAAATTTTTTAAATAAAAATCTTATGTATCCAGTTTATATCTAACAATAATAATAATAATAATAATAATAATAATAAATCTGTCTCCCTTTAATACAACTGATACCTCAAATTAAGATGTTGAAAACAAAATAGTTTAAAGTGAACAAGTTTTAAATAAAAGTAGGGAGAAAACTCGGTATGCCTTTAAAAGAAGTAGAGAGCTTTGTTTGTTTTGATTATTTGGAACAGTTCTGCCCCTTTGATAAAAAATAATTTGGAGTGGTTTGAGTGCTCGTGAAACAGCTTGTTCTCCTCAAGGCAAAACAAACATATGTCTACTCCTTTCAATTGTTTTTAAACATGGGGAGAGTCAATGACGACGATATATGTTCATGCGCACAACTATAAGAGCACTTCTATCCACATACACTAATAAATTGTCTCTTTAGTTAGGTCCTCTAAACAATGTTTGACATTAATAATTATTATTTTAGATTTATTCTTATTTTTACTTCAAAAGCCTGTTTTATTCTGATTTTAGATTATAATGATAAATATCTTCACTTCATATCTATTAGTGTTTTCAGCCTGTGGCCTGGGTCACTTTTTTTATTCAAGTAATACATTTTCCACTACCGGCTTGCTCGGCCTGTCGTAGCTTCATATCTTATAATATAACTTAAGACTAGGACAGGATTAACATCCAGTTCCCGGCCATTAATTTATCAATGTGAAAGGTTAAACTCACATTTTCATCCTCAATGATAAATTTTCGGTTGTGCCGGGAATCAAATCCGGGACCCTTACCTCAGTAGGCAGACACACTATCAACTTAGCTAAGGTGTAGGATATATATATATATATTTTTTCAAATATAAATGTTCTTTTTGTGGTAAAAAAAGATCAAGTGTGGATTATTTATAAATTTAAGTTAATCTTTTGTGACATTATTTGTTAAGGCCTAACCTTAGTTGATAGCATGTCTGTCTACTGAGCTAAGGGTCTCAAGTTCGATTCCCATTATGGCCGAAAATGTATCATTGGTGAAATGTAGGTTTACTCTTTCAAAGTTATAAATAGGAGGATTGGATGTTGTGCCTGTCCTAGTCTTAAGTTAGATTATAAGGCATATTAAGCTACGACAGCCCTAGCAAATAAAATAAATAAATAGTTATTCAAATCTCCCCTTTAAAAATCAAAATATGTACCATATCTACAACTTTTTTCCCCTTTAGTTGACTTTCATTCAAGAGGTGGAGCAGAAAAATTAGTTTTTTTCTGCTCTAGGTACAGCTACTCCAGCGAGATTAACAGTCACAGAGTGAAACTACTCTGGTCAAAAGAGCGCTAAAGAGCAAGAAAGTATAGAAAGAACTATTCCAAAAAGTTGAAACAAACAAAGCTATTATAATAAGAGTATTTGATGAGTTATTCCTGACAATCTAGGAGAAGAACGGGAATTCAAGAAATGATCTGGTCATATTACTGGTTTAACGGTTCCTTGTAAGTGCAATATGGAACAAGAGGGAAAACAATAAATTTAGGTTTTGGAATTTCCTAAACTTCATTTAACGAATCAAGTAAAGAATGACAAAAGGTACAGTATGTTTAAAAGCACCTCACATGTCTTTTTTGTGAATTATAATAAATAATAAACTGTATTTTTATTTTTTAGCCGAAGGCTTTATTTTTAGACTACTGACTATAACACAGTAAAATTAAATAGATAAGGGGAGAGGATTTGGAAGGTTAATAGTAATAGAAATATTAACACATTTTACCTAAAAGAACAAAATGAAGGCAGACGGTGGCAGTATTGGCAATGAGTTATATAAGTCGTCTAACAGTACACAACAAGAAGGACAAGTTTTTAGGTAACCAAATATTCACATAAATGCAGATATGGATCAAACCCTATATTCCAGTGTCGAACATGATCTATTCTGACCTCCCTTAGCACTACTTTTTAATTTGATAACAATTTACCTCATCTTGTATTGTTATATTTAGTTTCAGTAATATAGCTATATATATTTTGAAGCAACAACAAATTTGTGAATAAATATTTACAATATTGTTCTGTTGGAAAATAATTATAAAGATTTAACAGTTTCATATTTAAATTGAACACATAAATAAAGTTTTATTTTTATCACCAACTATATTACATAACTAACAGATAAATTACATTTCTTAATTCAACATGAAAACATGTCCAAATCATCAAAATGCACTAAAATATTTTAAGCAAATTTT
The DNA here is from genome assembly GCA_902141375.1 of Timema poppense. Classification (NCBI taxonomy): domain Eukaryota; kingdom Metazoa; phylum Arthropoda; class Insecta; order Phasmatodea; family Timematidae; genus Timema; species Timema poppense. The sequence goes on from CABFOV010007433.1 coordinate 11,773, forward strand.
AATTAAAATTGTGTTTATGGGTCATTATGTTTTAGGCATAGAGAATGACTATACACTGACATAAAAAAATATGAAAGGGGAAGATCACATATTTATTATTTTATATTGTTTTGTTTGAATGAAATACAAGTATTTAAAAGTGTCTTTACTCAAGGAGTGTTTTTTTAGTCCAAAAGAGAATTTATAAATCATTATAGTGCGTGATTTTATAATTTTTGTTCATTTAACACAGTAAATACAATATAAACATAATAGTGTGTGCAGTCTAACATAGTCATAGAGAAAAATCTATTTAAAAATTACTTTCATAATAAAATAAAAAAATTTGCAATATTTGATCAATGTATTTTAAAGATTCTAAAAATATTTTCTTTAATTTAACCATGTCCAAATTGTTACTTCAAAGTCTGTGGTTACTTATTCCCATATTATATTAATAATTTTTAATGTCCAATTATCACAAAAGTGGCCATATATGTAAAGAAAACATATAAATGGAGAAAGAATATTCTTGTAGAATAAATTGTATATGAATAACAAAGCTTGGGAGATTGAAATAATCCATAGGTGATGGATAGAACCTCAGCAAGAATCACCAGTTTGTTAGTTTTAAAGACACTAAACAAGGGTCCCGGGTTCGACTCCTGTGGCAAAGTGTCATTTTTTCAAACTTACGAAACAAATAAATTAACCTTTGAAACATAAAACCCATCTTGAATAATATAAGTTATCATTAGATGAAATTATATCTAGCTGAATTTATATTTAGTTCAGATTAGCATAAATTAAATCGTGAAACTCTGACTCTATATCCCAATATCCTGCCACTAGGATGAAAATGAATAAAAATTCATAATCAAGAACACATGTTGGATAGTAATAAGATGAAAGATTTCTATTTCAAGTAAAAATTCCAGGATTAAAATCAATGCCAGTAAATAATTGTCAAATATAGTGTTGTTTAAGCTTTTAAATAGTTTCCTAAAATACCTAATCACTTAAAATTGTCCTTTAAGGATAGTTGTTTTAATTTGTCAGAAGAAAGAAAAATGAAGAAAAAATGGTGCATAAAAATATCAAATAAAGTTCTTCCTACTCCAGTAAAAAAAAATCACATGACATTAACGTTAAGAAGGCATTTTGGTCTAATAAATCAGCTCGAATGTTAGTGAACTGTATACTGGTCCAAAGGTTTGATTCCAGTCAGGGCTAAAAATGCATCACTTTGAAATTGAATATTCCTTTTACACAAAATGTTATAATTGTGGTTTAAGGTCTAGTTATTATTTTTGCCTTGTTATTACATTATAGGTTTCACAAAATAAGCATATTAGTACTAATTATACTAAATAAAACACATTTGGATATACAACAGACATATTAGATAAATAAAACTCAGGTTTTCCTACACACGGAAGCATTCACATACACGGACAAAAGAATTATTTTAACAGTTGAAAATAAACTTAACATGAACAGAGAGCATTAAATACCAATACTAGAGCATATACTTGTGTGCCAAAGTTAAGCGTGTTAACCACTTAACTAACACTGCCAGTAATAACTCTATGTAAAAATTAAAATATTTATTTAACTGCAACCTTAAGAATTCATTAGTGGTGGCATAAACTTATGTTTTGTTAAGAATAAACAAATAACCAAATAAAAACTATTTTGTTTATTATATATAATAAAAAGTATATTGATATGGTAGTGTAAAATGTGAACGTGTACTTAATTTATTATTTTAAATAAGTATATTAGTTAAAAGCAAACGTGAAAAATAATAAAATTTTGTGAATATGTATAATTAAGTAATTGTAATTTCTAACTAGTTGCTAAACTATATACAATGGAATATAACTCACAAACAATTTAAACACTAAATCTCAATATTGAGTTCCTATCTTACATCACCTGGTCACAAACAAGGTATACACTAAACACTCAGCCTTACTGGAGATACGCTGTGCACCTTTAGCCAAGATGAGTTCTTAGTCACTGGGGAGTGCTAGTTGACTGTTCTCGGTGATAACAGCCCTTCCAAGTGAAACAACTCACTTTCAAATCGTTTGTTGTATAGCAGTGGCGATACAAGCCCAAGCCCATCCCCCTCCCCCTCCAACTCACCCCTTTAAATGAACAAACATTTTCAGAGAACTAACTGGTCGAGATAGATGATTTGTAAACCCTCACTTTAACAAGGACCATTGTATTACAAGTTTTCTTTGTAATTTGAAGACTGAGTAGCCTCATTTGGGGGGGAGGAGGTGACTCGTTTATGGGAAGGGGTTGGGCAGCTACCTGAACCTAGCTTTGTGAAAGCTGGTTTATTGACATTAAAAATGACTACTTTATAGCAATGTAGCACATAGCAATCTCCATGTGTAAGGACTCAAGCTGTCTCAATGATATTAACCTGTAAGCTGAGGATCTGTTTTATACTTTGTCTGTGCCCACGATCAAAGACTAGCTCACGATTGCTCCGAGACAAGTTAGGGCCAAATAATTATTGTTGTTAGTTAATATAAAAAGAATAGTTTAAAGTAATTTAGTTGTATGTATTTAATGAAACCAAACAAAAAAGTTGTAATTTACTATTAATAATGGTAAAAATGATGTAACCATCTATGTATATATAGTATACTCATATTATATAACCCTGTATACATATATGCAAATAAAATATATATGTAAATATATATATACATATATATATATATATATATATATGTAAGTATATATATATATGTAAGTATATATATATATATATATATATATATGTAAGTATATATATATATGTAAGTATACATATATATATTTATGAACTTAATCATACAAACATACATATGAAATACACCTGAAATATTTCCATAATTTCAAAAAATATGTGCAAATGATACCTAAAAAATGTTCATGGTACCAAAAGGGGAGCTATTTGGGGAAAGTAATTTATTTGTGGGTAATATTTCAGGTGGACGGAATTAGTCCCACACCCAGTATATACACACACATATATACATAGAATTATACATATACAGAGAAAGGGCAAATAAAGTGTTACAAATTACAGTAGTCTCTCGGAAACTCGACCTAATGTGGACCGAAATGGTGTTGAGTTATTGAAATTTTGAGTTTTACGAATGAACTCGCATAAGATGCATGTTTACTAAACAAAGATGAATCACAGTAGTGTGTCGAATATTATAGGTATAGTTGTAATGTACTGTAATATTGTACAAGTACAGTAACAGTAATATATGTACAGTACAATATATTACATGATAGTATAATGGTGTACATATATGTGTAGTATACAGAAATGCAGTACAGTACTGTACATATAATATTGTATTGATTCGAATAACACATATTGAATTGTAAAATTAACAAACGCAGCACTTGTAAAAACACCACAGTATGATTGTTCCACTCAAGTTACACAAACAAACTGAGAGGTTATACAGTAGAATGACCTTGCATTGTGATGACTGGCACCAACAACTGTGTGCACATGTATGTGTCGAGTTATAGAGTTCCAGAGACTCTAATTTCTTATTTAGACTAGTGCTCTATTTAAAATAAAATTATTATTATCACCACATCTTACTACATGCTCAAGCTATACACACATAAGTGATAATTACTCTAAATGGGTAGGGCTGGGTAAGGAAGCATTTTAGAGATAATCTACACGCATTTGCATGGAAGGAAAGTGAGGAACTCGATCTCCCCATCATCAGCAGGCCAGTTTAGCCTGAAAATTATACCTTAAGACTATTTGGCCACTGAAGTGGGTCAAATAAAATTAATATCTTTGAAAGTACTGATGATATAAATTATTTTTTTATTAATATAGTTTGAAACTGAGAGGGACCCTTATTGAGAGTATAAATTATGTTTTTGGTAGACAAGCTTACATCAGGCCAAGGTCACAACCAATTTTTAAATGAAGCCATGTGTTTATTTATACATTGCTTTATAACTGATATTTCAATTAATCCAATGAAATGTGGTATCATAAGTGAGTTTTTAGTGTTGTTTGTTATGTTAATTGTGTGGGGAAAATGAAGGAAACATGTGACAAATTTGTATTCATGTCACCTCAATGTGAAGTGATTCATGTGATTCATCCAGTATTGTGAACAAGTTAAAATATACTAAAGACTTGTCCAGCCTAAGAAGATTTAAATATTACAAATCACTATTAATGTAGGTTATTAAATACAAGTACATATCCCTACATTTGACTATCACTATAAGAAATGGACAAAAAGCTAAGCTCAGCTTCACAACAGATGCTGTGGTCATGTACTACATATTTACATTAATATTTATGTACACAATAATTAAGAGTATTTTCATCAAAAAATATTTTTTTACTTATAATCTTGTGACACAGGTCTTTAGAAGTTATAATACAAGAAAAAAGTAAAAACTACTATTCCATTTAAATATTAATTTGTGACACTTTATTTTCAACCTTATACCCACACATACATGTACAATTATATATATATATATAAACACAAACACAGCCTGATTCAGCTAGGATGGAACTTTTTCAGAGTATAAACGTTACTATAACCATGTTCATACATATATAATTAAAGTCAGGTATTCTGCAACTATCACTTTTCATAGATACTAGCAATACCTATGAAATAACACTATTAATAAGTTAAAATGTTATCCAAGTTGACTGCAAAAATTAACCTGTGTTTGTTTTTTCTAAGAGTTCTTCCTACCAGAATCCTACTCTCTCTCAAGACGCATGCGCGCGCACACACACACGTATCATGTTTAAACACTTAAATATATTTTTTTAAATATTAAATGTTCTCAGTAAACATATTTATACAACATGTAGAACAAAAACTGATAATTTAAAGTGTGGCAATTTTACATTCTATAAATGCAAAGTTTGAATGTGAAATTTTAGTGACCGGAAAAAAATAATCTAAAATGCATATTATGGAGTCATTTTGACAAAATCATTGGCAATGTTAAGCCCCTTTGAATTATATCTTAAAAGTTATTGAAATTACAGTGCAATGTGCAAATACAAAGCTGGGTTCACCACAGTTAATATGGTTTAATTTCCTCTATTTGGGGGGGNTTTGCCCAGTCTGCCGGGCTCCGGAAGAAGCTATTGTTGCACGTGCTGCCAACATAAAGAAGTTATAACTAGGGTTTGTGCTTTAGATAAGGTGTTCTCAAAGCTCACTTAAAATTGAGATTAATTTCTAAGCATCATCATGATGAAATACTTCTTTAAAGAAAAATTAATGTTAGAATTAAAACATAAAGATACTTAATGGCTTTTCCCTGGAAAAATAAAATAATAATAAAAAACACATCTGTAGGGACAGGATTTCACTGTCACAAACAGCATCAGGTCTCCCACATGGTACAGGTGATGCAAGGCTGACAGTTGTCAGTCAACCTTACATTCAAACCAAGAGCATCAGTCTACTCTGTTGACCTGAAGAAGCTGTCTGTGACAGTGAAAGCTTGCCCTTAATTGTATGTTTGTGTTTTTTTTAGTGTTCTACCTAAACAATTTGTACTCCAGTATCACTAAGAGATTGTGCTGGCTATCCATCCTATTTTTTACACCATATAAAAAAATATAAAAAGGAAAATGTTTCTTGAAATAACTAATTACTAATAAATTTTAAATAAACCATACTACTAAAAAATAGTATTTAAACATGTTTTAAAAAATGTGTGTTCATGAGGTTAATGAATAATATGCAAGAAAATGATATTTTTTAGATTTAGCAAGCACAATTTTTACAAAAACAAAGCTAAAAAACTTATGCAGAATTAAGCTGGAGGCGCATAGAAGTTAGTTTCACAGCTAATACCAACATACAATACAAAAATACTAATTGTACAACATGAAATGTTACACCATTACGTTTGTGAAATTTGTATTTTCATAAATTATAAAACAGAACACAAAACTAAAAATGTATTTATTTATATAATTGTGGAGTTGGCATGAAGCATGGTGGCTAATCGTCCAAAATTATAAAATGTTTAAAAAAAATTCAACTATTAACGAATTAAAAATAAAATTAGTTTCCTCTGCTTAAGTGGATGCAAATATAGGATGACAGGTGATAGGAGATCATAGTGATGCATAAGCCCATAAAACACAAAGCTTCCAAACGAAATATGAGAGTGATAAATAAAAAAACACTTTAATTCAATAAATGAGTAAACTGACATTTTTTCTGTAAGACAGTGAAAATGAATAAACATTCAATTCCATAGTTTTTAATTTACCTCTGCAAAGGAAGACTTTTTCAAAACCTATATATTAAACAACCCTAAAAAGGAAATTAATATTTTAGGGTTTATTTTAATTTATTGTTTAGGATAGTGACATAGGTAATCAATTTTAAAATTCTGGGTAGTTTGGAAATGTATGATAATCAAGATATTTAGTTCATTATTATTATTATTATTACTATTAGCACCGCGTCTTACTACCCGTTCGGGTTATACGCACTTACGCTAATGTGTAATGGATAGGGTGATTGTTAGATGAAATGGAGGACCTAAAGTTTAACGTGGGATCCAAACCACGGTGGAGGCTTGGCACACATTTACAAGTTGTGATTAATACATGTCTTGTCAGAGGTGAAGGGAGGGTTTGGCAATCAGATAAATCTGTGTTGGGATCGAGGATTGAACCCCAGATCCCTTAAGTCTATTCATATTAAATATATACACCACACACACACACACACACACACACACATATATATATACATATATATATATACAGCAGGCCTAGACACATATAATATAAATATATATTATAATAATAAATTAATGGTATCTAAAAATGTATCACACACATACACACTAACAAATAGAAAAAATTAAATATCTAGCCTTAAAGTAAAGTAACTGAAGATGTATACACTTGCATAAGCATTACAAACAAGAGAATTGTGCAATAAAGCAGTCATAAACAAGTAATTACAAACTATATTAACAAAAAATAAAGATTCAATTTACATGACAAACAAATACATAGTAAACAAGCGAAATTAAAGGAGGAAGTGAAAGATTAGGTTAATACGTAAAAAGGAAAGTTATTTTAAGTCCTAGTATTTTAAAATAGTAATATGATATATCACCATACTAGTGTATTTAAGTGATGTTTTATAGCAATGGAACAATCAGGTACAGGTGATAAAGTTTTGTTTCACTTCATAAGAATGAGGGTATATTAAAATTTTACTTTGGTACATCTAGGGTAAAATTGTTGAATGAGAAAAATGTGAGCATAAATTACCATTAAAAATCTCCAATGATAAAAATATGGTTTCTGCACACTGACAACTTTGTCTAATATGATTATTGGACATTGTTTTAATCTTTATTTATAAGAAATTTAGCAAAATTAATAAAGTCATTTAAAAAGATGTCTTAATTTGTGCATGAACTAGACCTTGACATCAAAATATTTTTACTATCAATGGCAATAAAAGCTTTAAAATCGCTTTTAAAATTAAACCAATGCTAAAATGAATGTAAAGTTGTTTTTTTAAATACATCTTACAGCTTATAAGTCTGTTATAAAAATTCTCAGAACTACACACGTAAATATTTCACATACATTACACAGTGTGGGTATAAAAAAAGTTTGTAAGGTTTGTAATGTGTAGTGTAGTGTAGTTAATCTAAGTGTGTACTGTCACCATATAACACAGTATTTAATTCTTTTAAAAACTATTTGTTCAAAGTGAATTATAGCTTAACACAATTTATTGGCAGTGTAGTAGTGGTTATCAGTATAATTTATAAGATAGAAGGTGCATTTATTTTTTTAAATGATCGCATAGAAATTACAAACTTAACAGTATGCCGTCCCTAAAATAGGCACTTTACTTGAAAATTCTGAATAATACCAGATACATTATGAAAACATCCTATGGTGGGAGTCTTGTATGAAGGTTCAATTAACCCTACAGATTTAATCTCTGGAACCTGCAACACAAACCACGAATTTAAAACAAAATTTGTGGTAATACATCACACAGCCTACTAATACTATGATAAAGTATATGAAGAATGTTTAATACATACAAATAAATAAGTTAAATAATGCAAATTTATACAATTATAATTTCCTAAAATAATCTAAACTAAAACAGTACTACTATATACTGCATGTGATGTACATCAGAAGCATATAAATTGCACAGCAATGAATCATTAATAAAACAAAATCTTAAAACCAAGGTAAGTGACAAATCTTTAAGAAATATAAAAGTGTTACATCTGACAGTCTATAAACAAAGTTAGATATGTACATATGTATCTATCCAATAATAAAACTGTACAAATTTAGATAACAATGTTAACGTTTAAGCTTTATGGATAAACATTTGAGAAAACTTAAATTAAGGTTTCCATTCATTTGTTCGATAATTGTTTAGTGCCCTTTTTATTCCTGAACTCGAGGAATGTACTTTATACAAATACTATAGCAAAGGATATTTCATTCAAAGCTGTTGGCAAACATTCTCAATCAGGCAATGAGAATATGAATTGACAAACATCACAAGTCTAAAAAGTATTTTTGTTTTGTTTTCATGATACCATTTTGTTTGAGTGGAGGAATACAATCTGCAATGTAAATAATACCCCAAGACCATTCATGTCAATTTAAGATACATTTATGAACGAGTCAATGAAAGGAAAATTATTCCACGTCTACTGTTTTTCCGTGCAAGAATTGAATGGCTAATTTTCTTGCAAGCACTTAATACCTGCTCCCGATACTCTCCTCCCCATTAATTAACTTAAGGCATGTGTGTTTTGTGAAAGAGCTCAAATAGATTTACTCCGATTCAACTTCCAACTAAATCTGACCTGTCCAGTTACTTACCAATTAAATATTTTACTTGCCCTAGTTTTGGGAGTTATTATGTTCAATGTCAAGAATAATAAAACCACTATAGTTATGTGGAATGAAAAACAGAGCACAGGGGTGTTAATTAAGTTATTTTCTGTAGCAATAAGTATTTAAATAATGTTTAGCCAGAAAATGTTGAATGCAGTTATGCTACACACTCAGTTTACCCTGAAAAGTAGCAGTCTTACCCCAAATCTTAAAAGTTACACCATAGTGAAATCAAGCACGCCATGCTTGCTTCCTTTCAGGATAAAAAGAGTGTCTGTTTATAGGTGTTGTGGATAAAATAAAAACGAAACTATGGTTAAGTAGCGCATAACACAAGCCACTTTTGGAAGATCTAAAAATATATTTCAATACCTTCTGATCAAAGGACATAGTTTTTCAGTCATCCAATATGAGTTTTTCTTTAATCAATAAGATGAAAACGGGGGCGGGGGGAGAAGTTCTGAAACCAAAAGACTTGGAATACAAAGAAAAAGCAGCTAGGTTTGAATTGATTCTCAAGAAAGCTATAGATTTTCTAAAGTGCAAACAACACTTTTGATAGTTGTACAAGTGATTCATCATACTTTTCAGTTGCAAAATACAGGGTATTTAAACCATTCAATGCTCTCAATTCAGAAAAAATGGAAGGCTCTACTTTGGAAAAATTTCTATGGTAAAAAAAAGCATTCAAATGACTGTAGATATGTACCAACATAAAGAAGCACTACCAAACAGTTATGAAAAATATTGTTATCTACAGTGAGTGGTTAAGTATTTCCTTTTGAAATGACAACATTCTCCTTGTGCCTCATTTGCTATGACAGACAATAACCTCCACCATTAAATGCTGAGTCAGAAGAATATTAATAATAGTTCCCATCTCCCAATTTTTAAACAGTTTCCATTTTGTATTGTTACCCATGCACTGTGTATTGTGTAGGAATGGAATATTACAAGACATCCTCATCAACTACTATATCCAGTCTGTGGTCGGGAAAGTTTAGTAAAATGCCTCCATCTTTCTCTTTCTTTCCACCACTCTTCTACTCTCACACGCACTTGCTCTTACCTGTTCTTCCCATCTCTTTCTTAAGTCTCCCTTGCAGCCTTTGTCCTACATACTTCCACTCCATCACTCTCCTTGGGATCCTTTCCTTTGCCATCCTCATTACATAACCATAGTCTTTGCCTTGCTTCATCTACTAGCTCATGTACTACCTGTACCCCAACCCTTGTCCAGATAACTTCATTCCTAATTTTGTTCCTCCATGTGAGAAAGAGCACACTCCTCAAAAACTTCATTCCCATGCCCTACCCTTTGCTGCTTATGTAAATGTAAAAAGTAAATGACAAGTAAAAATAATCCACACTTGTATGTTTTGAGAATGTTTTAACAAACTTCTGAAAAATGTACTCAACTGGACTTGGGATGTTTGTTAATTTGTCTTCATATTGGAGAACTAATCTTAACTGATGCATCAAGAAAAAAGCTGGGCTAAAACCAAATATAAAAAATAGCCAATCCCTTTATTGCAGCATATATTTTGTCATTCGGGTTATATGCGTTTTGCCTATTCTGACTCAGACTTAGCTAAAGCTATACTGGGTGTACATTAACATGTGGAATTCACTTCAGCGGTGTTCCTGGGATATAAAAATAGTGAAATAAGTTAGTGTAATTAATGTGTGTCCTATCTGACGTTGTTTCCAAGTTATAGACTATTTTCCTTTCCACTAATGTGTCGCTGCCTAATTCAACAGAAAGTGACATAATGATTACCAAGCACATTAATGCAATACTATAATGGCCGTATCATAGAGTTTAGCCCTTTCAAAAGTATCACAAATTTCTAAGATTCGCTGGTAGCCTTGCTCAAAACGTTGAGGGAGTATTTTAATAATGTCACTTTGTGTTAAGGTAGGAAGCTTCACATTGATGAAAGGCTATAACTTGTAAACAAGGTCAAATAGGACACATGTTAATCACTAGCTTATTTCATTATTTTTGTGTTCTAAGAACACCCCTGGGAAGGGGGTGGGGGTGAGCCTCAGGTTAAGGTACACCCTGTATAGGAGTTGAATATGTATGGGATAGTCTTATACTGTATGCATACTTTTCTATGTAACAATTAAGACACATTTAAAATTAAGTACATGAATACTTTTGTTTTATACATTAATTTGAGCATGAGCTAAGCATACATTTAAACTGTATAGTAGATAAGAAATAAAATTACTATTAGCTCCAATATAAAATAATTATTGAAAATTTTACACGTTTACTCAAAGAGAAAACTAATGAAATTTTGAAACACATAAGCGTTGGTATAGAGGAGTTGATAAAAACTGTTGATGGATCAGCCCAAATATATACCCGATTATTTTTTCTCTATATAATACAAGTAATTTGCACAATAAATCCTCTGCTCATAGATGTATTCGAGTATATGATTTTAACCATAATATACCCTCCATTTAAGAACCCCCTTTAGTTAGCTCGGAATTTTGTAAAAAAAAAAAAGCCATGGTGAAGTGAAATGAATGTGTTAAACTTCGTCTGGTGCAAGTTGTTTGGATGAAGCCACCTCTGGGGAGGTGTGTGATGTGTTNAATTTTGTAAAAAAAAAAAAGCCATGGTGAAGTGAAATGAATGTGTTAAACTTCGTCTGGTGCAAGTTGTTTGGATGAAGCCACCTCTGGGGAGGTGTGTGATGTGTTGTTGACATGCTCTGTTTCATGTCTCTGTGATGATGGAGGGTGTGCATCTCCTAATCCATCACCTGCTCTTCCTTCATCTTCGACAACTGATTTGGGGGCTGTCGCTCGAGCTTCCAGGGCACGAATACGAGTTTCATGTTTTACTATCACTGCCTTCAACTTCCTGATTTCCTCTTGAAACTCGTGAATAATCTTGTCCTGAAATTTAAACCATGAAATGTAACTTTTTAACAAAGTTAGCTCACAAACATTAACAAGTAAAATTATAGCAGACAACAAATTATACACAAACCAAGGGAAAAGAATAGGAAAATTGATGTTTTATGAGCAATAATTATTATAAGGTTGCAAGGTTAATTAATATCAATTAGCAAAACATTTTAGATTTTCAATAGTTAGTTTGATTTTTAAATTCTTGGTTTTAAACATGGGTGTCGTTAGTGGGTTTGACACAAAGGCCACCTAGAAAACATAAGAGGCACCTTTGATTTTATCTTACACTAAGACATCATTTTGGGGATATAACTAAGGTTTTGTTTTTACTCAGCCATATTTACTATCATGAAAGTAGTATAAAGCTTTAACAAATTTAATTGAGAGTTTGATACAAAATAAAAAGGTTATTTAAAGATTATAGGAAATTTCACCAAAAATTATCAATTAATCCTATTTAAATGAACATTATATGCACAAGAAGAAATTGAAAGAGAAATTAGTTGTTCCCCATAGTATATTATTAATCTAGCTTCGAAAGTATACTTACTGACAAGGCAGTATTTGCACATCCATCTCCAGAGCTTGCTGCAGCAATGTTTGAGGTAGACCTGGATCCACCCTTTGGAGGCATTTTATCTAATACATTTGAGCGCTTGTTAACTTTCAAATCACTTTTTTGAGCACTTGGAGCATATCCACCTCGTAGAGAAATTAGAATTGGTTCAGCCTCTTTTCCAGCCACCCAATCTTCAGCAGAAAGTGCTGGTTCATCTGATAACGTGTCTGGATATAAATCTTCTTGAAATAACTCCGACTAGATTAAGAAATACTCATTTAAGATAAATACAAACCAATGTGAGCACAATACTTTCCAAGTTTTTTTTTTATTTAGTTGATAAAATAGGAGGGCAATTAATTATTTTTGAAATTAAATGTGTCCAAAGGTGTATGATTATCTTCACATGTGTATTTTCATTTCTACGTGTGTGTGAAAGCTACTTACAGGTTAAACATATGCGTAACATACATTTGTGTTGTTTTTTAAGTCACCAAGAGCTCTAAATTATTTAGAGACTTGAGTTGAGATTTTGAGCAACGAGATAAAACTGCCATGAACATAGCCATTTTAACATATTCATACACATAACACAATCATATATACATTTTGGTGTGTAATCTTCTAAGACACAAGCTCTCTAACTCTGATGCATACACTCAACCAATCCAAGTCTGGTGGACCGAAGGAATGCTTTAGACATTCACCAATCTTACCCAGCTTCACAGAAGAACAGTGATTGGTTACAATCAAATAATATTAAGATGAATTTAACATTTAATATATTGAATCACTGTCAATTTGTTTAGTTGTGGTAAAATTATTTCCAAATTGGAATCTTTTTTACAAAAAGCCTTCTCAAAAGCCAAGAAAGGCTTATTTAAATGTTCCTTTCGGTCCACACAATGGTTTGCAAACGCCTGTAGCTCAGGATAGTCGAACTAGACCAAGGAGAAGCAGTACCAACTTAAGGATGGTATACTCTCCCCGGCAGTTCTTTGCCCATAGCAGACCAGCTGTTTCTATCAATGATAGAGGCATCCACAATTTTCTGTACAAATCTTAAATTTAACAACCTTGTTACATTTGTAGGGCATCAACAACATTGTAATACGAACTTCAATACCCTATAAATAAATACAAGTAAAATATAATTAATATAATTAGAAAAATATAAGGTTAAAATAAAATAACATCTCCATTATCTGTAGCAATGATAAGAAATTGAACACATTTAAGAGATATTATTGGACAGACTGCATTAACTCTGGCTAAATTTAAACATATATAAACACGCTTTACATATAGTTATAGTATACTTCTTTATTTGACCTAATATCACAATAACCTCCTATTTTACATAATTGGTATTTATTCAAGAACATTTTGCAAATAAAAATACCGTTTAGTAAGCTGTGTTGATTTTGTTGGTCAGTTGGCCTTACTGTGTAAGAAAGATACTTCTAGTGTTTTGTGCTTGTACTAGAGGTATACCAATTCAGTAAATCTGATTAGGTACTGATACCGATTGTTTAGAATAATCTTTTATGTTATGATTATTTACATTGATTAATCTCGATTAACGATTATTTATTAATAACTATTGGGAAATGTGCTTAAGAAAATGATAATAGCTAGTATAATTCAGTGGTGGCTCATAGCTAAAATTAGTGGGGGTGATACTCCAGAAATTTTTTTTAGCCTTTGTTTTAAAATTGTGTAAGAGGGAAAAACATGTATAAAAAGAAAATTTATTCAAGAACTTGATAAAATCTTAACAAAAAAAAGTAAACTTTTTTACTTACTTTTAACTTAAATTGTAACAGTTCAAGCTTGATCTATTCATTTAAAAATGAAATCCATTCTTCTAGTTTTAATTTGCGCAAAAAGTTCAATAATTTTCTCCTTAATCTCTGGATGACAAATGAGGAAAATTTTCTCCATTGAAAGTACTGAAAGCGCATTTAGTATTTGTTAAATAAAAAACAGGAAAAAAATGAATCAAATAGAATAGCTGGAAGCAGAATAATAATCTAATTCTACTCTTTTTTACACTTTATCACATTCAAGAATATGGTACACGGTTTTTAAGCACAACACACGCTAAGTAAAAAAACTTCCTTCCACCATCACGCCAGAGCCGGCACTGCGAGAGCAACAGTGCTCTTTATACCTGGCAGTCCCGCCTTCCTCCCCACCTACCCCCCTATGTGCACATGCACACAACAGTCAAACACCATGTTGCTGGCCCTGTGAAGTTCACAGTTCCATACAAATATTTTTGTATCTTTTTCATAAACTGGGGGATGGCTACTGAAGTACTTACATTAAGCTTAAGGAATATATATTGTACTACAAAAATAAAGAAAGGATTAAAGAAAAAAGGACTCATTATATTAAATGTTATCGATAATATCAAGTGAAAATAAGGGGTACTGCAGTTCCGCAGTGCCTATACACGAGCCGCCACTGGTGTAATTAATACAAAAAGATATTTCATGCATAGCTGGTGAAAGTTGAAACTAAATTATTAGTTTTATCAACAGTATGAGCTTAGATTTCTTTATCTGGTTTGTAATCTTTGCATAGCCCACAACCCAGATGCAGTGTGTATATAAGTGTTTTTTGCGATTTTGATCACTAAAACTGCTACCTAGAAAATATTGATTTAAATTCTACTTTTAAAAAACAACGATTAATCAACATAATAATTCACGATCACGATTAATTGCCGATGCACTAATAATCGCCCAATAACAATTCATCAGTAGCTGCATCGGTACATCGCTAGCTTATACTTTGTAAATGAGACGTCAAAAATAGTCAATTATATCTGTAACTAATGAACTGTGTTATAAAAGTTAATTGGTGTGTGATATAATAAAATTAATACAAATTACTGCAAGAGTATATTAGAAGCAGCCTCTCCATGCCAACAAAACTAGGCATTGGCAAACTTCTCTACTACCACAAACTAAACAAATTCTTGAGATGTTTAAAAGTAAATTATTTATCTCTAAGGAAAACCTCTTCACACTTTTTGAGGCGATTGTATTTTGAAAAAGATATAAGAGAGGTGGATAGAAACAAAAAAATAATGAAAAGACTAACACAGTTCACACTTTACATTGATGCCATTGGACAAAGAGATATTGCCTGCCTCTTTAAGAAAATAGATTCTCACAGCCCAATCCCTCGACCAAGGTTTCATTCTATTGGAGCTCATCATCCTTTTTCTCCCTTTTTTGTTTTTTGGTTTCCTCTTTAAGAAATTGTGTTGCGCATTTCACACTCCTCCCTGATGAGTTCCGAGAGAATGAAACCTAGGTCAGGGGATTGGGTAGTGACGATCAATTTTCTTTGAGAAGCAGCCAATACCTCTTTGTCCAATGGCAGCAATGTAAAGTGTGAATATGTTCTTTTGTTCCTTTTACATGTTCCTTGCGTATAGCCCAAACGGGTAATAGGACGCGGTGATGATGATGATAATAATAATAAATGTTCCTATCTAAATGCCCCATCATTCTTTACCATTTTCCTTTTATTCCCTTTTTTGTTTTTGATTTCCTCTTTTTGGAAGTTGTGTTGATCGTTTCACACTCCTCCCTGATGAGTTTCGATAGAATGAAACCCAAGTCGGGGGATTGGGCAGCAATGATCGATTTTCTTAAAAAGGCAGCCAATATCTCTTTGTCCAATGGCAGTGATGTAAAGTGTGAAATGTGTTGTTCTTTTCAGTGTAAAAGTAATTTTGTGTTTTCATTACTTTGATATGTTTCTAACCACCTCTCCTATACCTTTTTTCAAAATATAATTTAAAGTAAATAAGGTATTGTTGAAATTAATTCAAACTATAAATAACCAGAGGGTGGGTGCAAGAAAACTTTGAACAAGAAAAAACGGCTTTTTTGTGATCCAAGTCTTATCTGACCAAAAGATAATAAGCAACCTAAGACAGCTAGCTATCTTGCTGCTTTCCAACACCAAAGACACTGTAGCTAATCTAACAGAGTGAACACTCTACTCCATACTATTTTTCACATGTCTGCAAAATTGATTTACTAAACATTTCCCTTCCTGCTACTTCTCACATGCCTGCCATCCTTTAACACTGAACATTACAGTTCCTACTTTTATCGCACGTTACCAGCCTAACACACTAAGCCATCTGCCTCCAACTAATTCTTGCATGTCTGCCATCCTAGCACAGTGAGTACTTCACTTACCACTACTTCCAACGCAGTTGATGGCTTACACTCTCTTTACTCCATCAAATTTCCAACTTTATGGGCCTTAGAGCTAGAGAAGCCCATATCCTGTAGGAA
>CABFOV010007434.1:11392-28504 GCA_902141375.1 Timema poppense
TAAGATTAAAGAATACCGCTCTCTTTGCGTACCATTCCCAAGAACATTTCTCACCTTAACACATTTCTTTGTTTAAAAAAATAGCTTGACTAAATAATCTGAGGCCTTAGCTTTGTTGGTTGGTCATTGCCTACTAATTGAATGTCTTGGGTTTGATTCCCGTCGAGACCCGAGCACTTTTAACTTTAGTCCGAGCGTAACTTGAGACAAACAGGCCCACCCAACTATTTACTCAACAAACTGCCATGTGAACCAGCAACGCCTCGATCATTTATACTTGTTTTACTACAGTACTAGTTAAATGTTGCCCTTGTCGCCATTATATGAGAGAATGTAGGTAATATCGTTATCTCAACCACAAATTAAGGTGACCTGGCGGTCTAGGGGTAAGGTGTCAGACTTCTTTACTGGCGGCCGGGGTTCAATCCTCGGTCCCGGTACAGATTTATCTGATTACCAAACCCTTCCTTCACCTCTGACAAGACATCTTGTGAATGTGGGGAATGCCAGGCCTCCCCCGTGGTTCGGATCCCACGTTAAACTGTAGGTCCTCCATTTCATCTCACAATCACCCTACCATTGCACATTAGCGTAAGTGCGTATAAACCGAACGGGTAGTAAGACGCGCTGCTAATAATAATAACAACAAATTCTCCCCTCCAGTCATGACGTGCGACAATCTGAGCCTATCATCGTACACGGACGCAACCCCCACGAGCTTCCTCGCAAGGCCCTGGGCTCTTTGCTACTGGGACCTCACTCAGTGTTTGCGGCAGTGACGGGCCCGGACGGAGGACTGACGACTGTCAATCAGCGCCAAAGGCACTTGTCAACAAGTGACCCGGATGTGGACTATATTGATATCCTGGAGCATCAGGCCGAACAAGGGCGTAACGCAGGTAGGCTGTCGCGCTAGCACATCTAGTATTTACCAACGCATTAGGTTAAGAGCGACTCCAGACTTATTAACCAGCAATGTGAGTCCAGCGTTCAGCACTTAGGAATCTGACCTGGTTTAAAAACTGGCTGAGTGAACGTAGGGTACGGTATCTAGCTTCTCTTTATCAGAATGCTGGTGCATTCCATCATGACTGCCCTTTTCATCTTAATCTTAAATACCATCTAATGTGATCCACCTCGGTGGCGTAGTTAGCTAACGCACTAGTTGTGATGAGCTAGACTGCTGAAGGCGAGGAGATCGAGGTTCGAATCTTGTTTGGGTAAACTGGGGGTGGTTTTCCTAAATGGTTTTACACCCTCCCTCCACGCAAATGCGGGTTCCCTTCCTCTAAATTCAACATTCTCGATTCCTAACCCTTTTAATCGTAATTACTACTTGTGCATACAACCTGATCTAATTTGATGTGTTTTAAACAACCAGAGCCCAGCCCATTGGTTTCTCACTAAACGAGGTCATCTTGCTTCTTAGCTCCAATAGCTTCATACTACATGTTGATAAACTGGTGTCCTGGGCTCTGGTTGATGATGTTGGGATAAGCCACAACTAAGCATCACAATAACTCTGTAAAACGAAACTAACCTTTTTTAGTGTTAAATAAAGCTGTGTACATAATTAAACATTAAATAGCTTTGTGATAGATCTCAAATGAATCAGCCCGATAAAACCTTGAACCTTTGCATGTACACTCGAAAGACACAAAACACTCTAATAAGAGTTGCGCTCGTGCGTTTTAAAAAATAGAACCCATAACACAATGGCAGATGGACGCACAACGAGACTTTCAAATCGTTGTTGCTTGCTTTGTTACCTAACGCAAGAGAAGAAAAAGTTTGTGTATCTTTGAGTGTACATTGCATGGGTTATAAAACATTGACTAACAAACAGTCTCGCCACCGCGCGGGGGGAGACTGATACGATACAGACAGCCACTTTACTGACACTGGGCTTGTATTAAACAACCCTTCACAGAGTAACTAGGAAGTAAAACTAATAAACTTACAACCTAACAAATTTCTCCCAGTATTTTGTGGCTGGACTGGAGGTTTTAGGGTTTATTAAAACTACCTGTTGCCATCTTTAGACGTTTCACACGTCTTCACATCTTGTCTGTACCACTGGCGGCAATATTGTATCAGTCTCGCCCGCTTGACGACTGTCAACTGTCCATGTCACACTGTTTACTAACCTCACTTGTCTTGTCCGCTGTAACCGAGACTGCTTGGTGATGGGTTTTCTTCTCCCCCTCTCCTCCCCCCTCCGCGGGGCCCAACAGTGTCCTCCGCCGGCGGTGGCTGCGTCTTCAGCCCGGGCTATGACCGCTGGTTCACAGTCCGGCCACCGGCGCGGCCCCTCGACAACTCTGTCATGCACATCCGGGCCGCCGGCGCGGTGTTCAGCGTGGGTAAGAGGTCGGTGCACACCAGTGTGTCGGACCTGCCCTTCGCGGTGTCCCTGGACGCCGGCTCCCGAGGGAAGAACGCCAGCCTGGACTTTGAGCTGGACGGGAACTACGACAACAACAACCTCCCCCCCTCCGCCCACGATTACTCCACTTTCAATTTTTCAGGTGTCTCTGACGGCGTTGGGGCTGGTGGTGGGGTGTATTTGAGAGGGGTAACGGTGGGGAGTGCGACGTACGGCTGCAATACAGCACGCCGGTGCGACGACAACGACGCGTTCTTGCCCCCCGCGGCGAACAACCGGGACAAAGAGAGTCGTGTGTTTGTGGACGAGAGGGAGTCGGGGCCGGCGAACGTCCTCTGCTCGGACCTGACGCCGGTCGAACTCAACGGTAACGGCGGTGGGACCGAGGAGGTTGTTATCGACGAATATCTTGTGATACCACCTCCGGCGGAATATGCCGGCGGCAACCTCGCGGACAACGATGCGGCGGGGTTTACGCCGATAAGGAAGTCAAAGAGCGCTCCGCCCCCCCTGTCGGCCCGGGAGGCCAGTATGGGTCTGGGACAGAGGCTGGGTGAGTTTGGAGGACCCCAGTGAAGTAATGCATGTCTGTTTCTCGCATGAATCCTCACATCCTTGCTCGGCAGTAGCGGCACGAAGAGCGGATAATGTCCAGTCTTGTAACAAACACTCGGGAGATGAATCAGTCCTCGGCATCGTGTTTGTTACAATATCTTCTTGTTGATTGTTTCACACATTTGTTCATTGATATTATTGTTAACGTGTTGTTTTATTTTTTCCCACATAGAGGCTCGTTATTAGAGCATGGCTAGTGGTGTAGACGTGCTGTAAGTATGTACTCTTGAATATCTAGTACTTAGTTAGTTCTAGCTACTATAGCGCGCGCATGTGCTGAGTTATGTATGTTACATGATTATAAAACCTTAAAAATTAGGATTTCTTGAACCCAGTTTTTAAATGTTAACCTCAATTTTTTTGGCCCCAACTCTGATTGGTCAACATTCACATCAGTCGTTCTCCATACGTTTGACCTCGCATTAAAAACTGTACTGTGATATGGTCTTGTAAACTACGTCTACATTCTACCGATAGCGCACTCACCGGCTGGGCCTGTTTGTAACATCTCTTCTTTCCTGTACACCCCCTGGAGCCACCTGTCCTCCACTACCCCCTCAATTCCTCTCACCCTCTCTCTCATTTTTCAAATTAAATTATATTCCTTAACTTAGCTACTGTCAGAGCTAGTAATTGAGATATTGAAAATCACGATATTAAGATTTATTCTCTCTCGATACAAATACGAATGAAGGAACTGAGTTTGGCATCCTTAGTTAAAATTAATAAACCGTGTTACTGTAGAATAATTTTGTCACAAAAACGGGCACGGCTTTGTTTTCTCAAACGACACCTCCTCTGACGGCGGGAGAAGTTATCTGCCACCAATAAAATATAGTGCTCAAAACATAAATTTTCTTAAATTGATAAAAATTAGTCAATTTAATCGTTTTGTAATGAAAACTCTAAACAGTGCACCACTAAAATACCAATTTAATCATTGAAGTTTTTACCCACTTTGAATAAAACATTAAAATGTTTATAAAAGTATCAGTCAATATTTTTTTTCCTTCACAAACTCACAGTACTTTTGTTTCTAGATTGGCCAGACTATTTCTTCCTCTTAAGCCACTTTGTTGTAAGTACGGTAGTTTTATGTAACAATAAATACTGGCACAAATAAATAATACATTTCCATGGTGTGTACATGGTTAACGAGCCATCAGTTTGCATGAATTGATTAGTTATCGGTCTGGCACCTAGCTCATTCTGTAGGGTGACGTGTCTGTCGACTGAGCTGAAGGTCCCAGGTTCAATTCTCGGCATGGTCTAAAAATGTATCATTGGGGAAATTCGGGTTTCCCCATTTCACAGCGATGAATTAACAGTCAGGGGGGCTGGGTGTTGTGTCTGTTACGGATCTAATTTAGTTTGTAAGTTGTGTGCTAATATAAAGTGCATGTTAAATACCTCCAATAAATGATTGGTTATTAAAATATTGTAAAGTTGTCCTTGGCCAGTTGTGTTTAAATACAGGGTGTCCCAAATAAAACCGGCTCCAAACGCACAGTTGGAAATGAGTAATGAGCGCCACCAGCCACTATGCGTAGTTCCGCGCTCGACGACTAGAAAATATTTATTTATCGAAACTATGCACAGCGGCTGGTGACGCTCATTTCCAACACAAACTTTGAAATACTGTGCGTTTGTGGACAGTTTTATTTGAGATACCCTGTATTTAATAATCAATAAACATTTTATATAACCTTTGCTTATTTTACTCGGGCAAAATTTGCTAATGTACAAAAAAATTACAGCTCATCAAACTAAAACATTTACACTGATATTTGTTTGCTAATGCATGACTTTACTTGTAGGGCCTTTGGTTCATATCTTGACCGAGGAATATAACACTGATCCAGGCCGCACATACAAGGTCCTGTCAACACCTACACATTGTATTCGTAACTGACAAGAGCGCGCATGTGTCCTTTAGAAAGCGCACACTCGGCCGGCAGCGGACCGCGACTAGGGGAGATTGCCGGCGTGTCAGACTGGTCACGCACTCACCAAAGAGCATACGGGGCGGCCACGACGCTCTACGAAAGGCACCCCCTGACCCAGGAGAACGCCGGTAACCCCATCGCTGACTGCTTCGCGGTGGTGGCGCGCCGCAACTCGGCGATTCTGGCGATAGCCGACGGCGTCAACTGGGGCGAGAAGGCGTGCGTCGCGGCGAGGAGTGCCATCCACGGGTGCGTGGACTACCTCAACAAGGCGATGTTCAGCGGCGCGGCGAGCACCACTCCCGTCACCAACACCACGGTATGTCAACTAGCGCGCCGTCAAAGGTGGGAACACAATTTGTGTTCCGTGAGAGCTATCTGGGAACTTGTTTGCATTAAACTGGTTGAGCTGTCTAGTATGAGTTGCACCGTGGAGTGAATCATCAACTTAGTCGATTCAGTTTCCTGCCATTGAGCGTTAACGGCCACAGATTGTTGCTCTGTCGAGATTTTTTATAAAGTTGTGATAGTTTAGAGTGTTAAAACTTAATGTGATATATTTTCTTGTGTTCGAAATACCCCAATTGTAATACTGACTGATTGACCGACGCAGTTTAGTAACATGTCTCAGTCTTCCTCTGTCCTTCCTCCATTCCTCCCCTCTCACTGTTGGTTCATAACACATCATCAACTGGCGCAGGAAGTGTTTGTGGCGCTCCTTCGCTCGTTCCACGCCGCTCACAATCTCATCCTGCAAGAGGACGGGATGCTCACCACGCTCACCACAGCGGTGGTGTTGCCGCTCATATCCTCTGAGCGCTACGTCGTGTGTGTGTGCAACGTAGGGGACAGTCTGGCGTACGTCTATAGCGCCACGCATGGCGTGCGGGAGATAACTAAGGGTGAGTAGGGTGTGGACCCTTTGAATCGCACAAATCCTAAAGGATATTCGAGATTCGAGGATTCAAACAAAATTTGAATTAAAGACTCGGATCTTAAATATCATTTCTTCAAATTAAATTTGTTTTAGTGCCCTAATGCTGCTTATTGGTGGCTCAGAACTTTTTATAATCACAGAATGAATTAACAACCAAAAACCCGCCTCGGTGGCGTAGTTGGCTAACACGCTTGTCGTGTTGAAGCTCGACTGCTGAGGACGGGGAGATCGGGGTTCGAATCTCGGTCGGGTGAACTGGGGGTGGTTTTTCCTAAATGGTTTTCCACTCTCCCTCCACGCAAATGCGGGTTCACTTCCTCTAATTCAACCTTCCCAATCCCTAATACATTAGAGTAATTAGTAATTAAAGCGTATAACCCGAACGGGTAGTAAGACGCAGTGCTAAATAATAATAATAAACAACCAAAACCCAGACCAGTAATTTATCACTTTACTGAAAGTTATAATCAATGGATTCTAAGAAACAATGTTAACATTTAGTTACTATTTGTATTTTATATCATTATATCATTATATTATATTTCCTCTCAGGTTCATAATTTAATCCCAAGATTTGTAAAATAGTGGATTCAGCACGAGTCCAGCTCGTGAAGGTGTTGATGTTTGTGTGCGCAGGCTCCCACGACATCCACTGCATGCGCGACATGCGCGACGCACTGGGAGCCCTGGGTCCGGTGGACGGCCAGAACCCCGAACTGAACAACCTGACGTGTTCCCTCACCGAGGTGGAGAGTGGCGACATCGTCTTCCTCACTTCGGACGGAGTGTCGGACAACTTTGACCCGGTGGTGGGCAAGTTTGCCGTGCTGCCCCCCTCCCAGAGCGAGGGGGAGGGCTTTCGGGGCAACACCAAGACACGTGAGTGGTGGCACATCCCCCCTCTGGGGTAAGGACATCGAACTCGATGTCTTAATATCATATTTTTCAATAACTCTATTTGTGGCTCTATAATCCCATTCCGTTAGAATGTCCGCTTCTTCCGTTTGTATGTTTTATTATTTGTTCCTTTCACACGCTCCTATAATAGTATTGCGTGTGTGGGCTACATCTCTTGTAGCCCAGTAACAGAAAGATCAGCCAGTACTGATGTACTGTGGTCCAGGGGATGCACTTCCTCTCTGTGGAGGGAGATAGTGAGTATGAGGGAGATAGTGAGTATGAGGGTGATAGAGAGTATGAGTGGAAACACCTAAACATAACTTAAGCCTAATTAACCAAACCCTGGTGACCATCGGGTACATTCCGCTTAAGGGGAAAATACCCAAGATAATAGTCTTGAATCAAACCCGGGACTTCTAGACTTGTAGCCAGGTGCACTGACTGACCACTGCCCCACGGGGCCGGTTTACATGTTTCTATCTAAGTGGTCTATATTATTTCTTACAAATTTCGTTTTCTTTCTCGTTTGTGTTTTTTTGGTTCCTTCTTTTGGGAAGTTGCGTTGCGGGTCTCCCCCTCCCTCCTGACGAGTTCTGATATCTAGCGTAGAATGGAACCTAGGTCAGAGGATTGTCCAGTGGCAGCAGTGTAAAGTGGGAACTGTGTTCTTTATTTCTTTCCTGTATCACCTTCAATGTATAACTAGCTCTAAATAATAACTCTAATTTAAAATTAGGTGGGGCCCATCTTTAGTAAATATTAATTCCGCCCTCGTTTAGATTCAAACCTGCGACCCTCAGAGGTGGGTAGGATTTTGCTATTTAGTAAAATAAATACTTTGTGGCAAACACGATTCTTTTTGTTGTCTGAAGGATGTGTTGGGCCCCCGTAGGGGACAGTTTCAGGCCAGGCGGTGTGCTCCGATCACCCGGGGACCCCCTCAACCCCCACAACTCATCACTGCCGACAGTCCAGGCCTACCAGCGCCACGAGCTGTCCCTCCTCCGCATGGATGATCTGCTGAAACACGGCGTGTCTGGACAAGGGCCCCCGGTCGGGGACGCTCGGTCGCTCTGCGAGCTTCTCCTAGACTTCTCGACCCGCCTGACGGCCGCCAAGAGGCACATTCTGGAGGACCCTGACCTCTACTACACCGTCAACCCCGGCTCGGAGCAGGTACTAGTTGCACACAATGAGGAGTCACTTGAACAATGAAATAGTGGCTCCAGTCTAGAAAATTGAAAGGGGTTCCTTGTGCTGACCACATGACACCCTCTAGCCACAGACGTTAGCACTCTCTTTGCAAACATGCGGCAGCTGGCGTGGCTTACCTGTCTTTGGACTGTGGTTGTGTTTCCCGCAGGTAACCGAACTGTCCCGCACAGAGCAGCGCACTCGCAGAAAGAGGGCGTGCGAGAAGCTGGTGATGGTCCCCGGTAAGTTGGACCACGCTACGGTGGTGGCCTACACTGTCGGAGAGTACAAAGGAGGGCATAGCCCCAAGGACGGAAGGACCAACCATTCTGACGAGCTTCTGCTGGAGACAGTGTTGTAGTGGCTCATCGTTGTTTATCAACAGCCGAGATGGCCGGTGCACACCCGCACAGAGAGTAACGGGGATTTGATACTCTTTCACTTAACAAATATATTTATTGTCGTGTATATTATATTTATTAGTATTCTCTGAGTTTGTGACGAGCGTCAAAAAACGTAGCTTTCCCGTCTTTTTAAATTCAGACATATGCATTTACTTTTCGTTGGCTCGCTCTACAATAATAATGTTAGTAATAGAATATTGCGTTCTTCTCCCTATTGAACTAAGGCACACTGTCGTAGTGGTAGACTGATTACCACGCCATCACATTATCTAGAGCTACGCGTGTCAGTTATTGGTACAGCGCGTCATGCGGATACCTCTCCAGTGTGTCCGATACCATTTCCAAATTATTTTCTCAGAAACCTCTTTCTCTTTTTAGTCGCAAACAACTTTCTATGTTAAAAGTAAGAAGGGTTAACTAATCTTGATGGTTTGAATTGATATCCAAGTCTAGTAAGGATAGTAAACACGACAGGCCCACAATTGCGCCTTTGACACGCGCAATATTCATTTAGGTTTGTGTTGGTAAGATTGCTATCACTATGCTCTTTCTTCCTTCCTGTCTAGCGATTGGTCAGGATCTTTTTTTCCACACTTTGTTTTTATTAGGACAGGTTTTATTTGTGAAGTCCAATTTTCATAGAAAGAACCTTATGTGACGTACAGGAAAGTTACTAGATCTACTTTCATGTATTCATACTTCAAGTCATTTGATCCACACTCATCACTTTTGAGACATGTAAAGCAATAGTAAAATGTTCACGATGTTGTATTTTATAAATGAGCCTTCGTATGGAAATCGGACTGTAGCTGTGTTTGTCTCTTCCCAGCTTCATCCTGTCTTTGTTTATCATGTGAGGATAATAACGCTACATGTGACGTGATAGTGAAGGGGGAGTTAGGTTAGGAACAACACTAGGTTGTCTATACGCTCAGGGGAATCCTGTTAGACTGACAAAATAATATTCTTCAGTATTACGTAATGATGTTTCCTTCTTACTGCGTCTGTCTCACTTGCTCAGACCTGTCTTTCCCTTTTTTATTTATTATTATTATTATTATTATTATTATTATTATTATTATTATTATTATTAGCACCGCGTCTTACTACCCGTTCGGGTTGTACGCACTTACGCTAATGTGTAATGGTAGGGTGATTGTGAGATGAAATGGAGGACCTACAGTTTAACGTGGAATCCGAACCACGGTGGAGGCCTGGCATTCCTCACATTCACAAGATGTCTTGTCAGAGGTGAAGGAAGGGTTTGGTAATCAGATAAATCTGTGCCGGGACCGAGGATTGAACCCCGGCCCCTAGCACACAAGTCTGACACCTTACCCCCTAAACCGCCAGGTCACCCCGTTTTTTATTTACATTTTAAAACTATGACATTTAAAAAAAAATAATTGGGAAATAATTTAATCATCATCATCATCAACTATTTTGAGCCTGTAACCGAGGCCGTTTATTAAAATGCCTTCATCTCCGTATCTCTTTCCACCATTTTTCTCCTCTCACTTGCACACTTGCTGTTATCTGATTCTCCCTCCCATCTCTTTCTTAGTCTTCTTTGCAGTATTTCCCCCCCACATACTTCTCCATCATTCTCTTTTCAATTATTTTATCTTCTATCTTCGTAACTTGTCCGGCAGATTAATGGTTGGAATTAAGAAACAAAAACCCACTTTGGGAAAGCAGTAAACAAATGCACACAGCCTTTATTCTATCTTCTTTATTGGAAAAATGTCGGAATCAATGTTCTGGCTTTTATTGAATACAAAGAAGCACACAAAAAAATGTGATCTCTACAGATGTACACAAAATATTTGTAAATGTTTTACCGTATATATTTTCATAGTTAAGATTGTGTCATAATACACAGATTCCAGTCAGAAATACACGGTAAAAATTGTGCGCTTACTATTATATGGTATTTGTCATGGATTGACTAAACTTTGTAGCAAATTCAAAAAAATAGTTAAAATCTTATTTATAAAATATTGATTTTAAACATTTCTATAAGCACAAAGTCTTGAAGTAGAATACTATTTTCTTGAGTTTTCAGGACTAGATATTTCTATTGTCTTCCCAATAGTTTCCAGATGTTGCAACTCAAATCGATGCATTTTTTCGCCTATTGATACATTTGTCATTTACAGACCTAACTGTCGTAAGTAACACATTTGTAACTAAAATAAACACGATACTTGTAAAAAGGATAAGCACCCACATCATCAGACAGTGACGAGGCACTAACGTCACGTCGCGAAGGTGTCGTCACGTCGCGAAGGTGTCGTATCGGCGATGCAAGCTACAATTTAAAACAGTCGTAAGTACGGCTACATTTTGTTAAACACTATGGCAAGTATTATCTTAATGTAAACAAAAATATCAAATATTTCTAAAATTTAAACTTATCACAAGTCAACTTAAACAAACTATTAAACTTTTTTTTAATATATGAATATACGAGGTTTTATTTGTTTGAGCTATTTAACGTGCACTTTCTGAACCGACTGTTTTTTTTATCAAGGCACGAGAATTTCTATGAGCGAGAGGGAAAGAGCCTTAACAATTTTGCCGAGACAGGTAATTTCACATACATCTCAGGGTTTTTTTACATGCCACAATCGACAGCTTTATTTCCCCTCCTAAGGAAGTTGTGCTACAGATTGGTAGAGAGAAATTAGTCGACCCTGACTGGGTGTGAACCTACAAACATTAGGTCCTGAGACGAGCACTTAACCCCAAACATCACCGAGGGTTGAGAAAGTTTCATTAGTTACCAATCTCCTCCATCTCATTGCCACCCGACATTCTAGCGTCGAACAAATGGAATAGACTTTGTGCGCTCCTGACTTGCGAAATTATCTCTAGTTGATATTTTAATAAAATAGCTTGCGCATATCGACAGATATATGGCTCATATAAACTTGCCATGTGGGATCAAACCGTCGTTAGAAGTTGTAACATCTGGTAAAAGTTTGGCCAACTTTGTGATAGTAGAGTCTTCACTTTTATTGCGTCATCACGGGGCTTTTCCAAAATTGGACATAAGCCACTCTTTCGTTGATTACTGACTGTACAGGTTTCTATTATTTCTCTGTCATAATAAAGCTGTATTTATAATATGTATATACTAACTGCACAAGTACAGTAAATAATAAGCACAATTTTATAACCAAGCACGTCCGCGTGAACAACTTCTCGAGAGTCGGTCAGGCTGTTTTCTACTCTGTAGCAAAGACTAATTTGGCCGTCTTGTCATTGTCTTGTGCCTCTGTTGGTAGACTTTGTAACTTTTTGAACAAACGGACAGAAACTATAAATGGTCGGAGCTTAAGTTAACAGTTTGTTTTGGATATAAAGCTGTAATGATATTACAAATATTGCCAAAATAACGAACATGTCTCTATATCTATTTCGCCCAACCACGCAGGTTGATTTTTTAATTATTATTAAATAAATTGTAAAAATATAATTGATTTAATCTTTGAGGTAACATTTTGATATATATCTGTACATTTTTAATTTAATGTTCAAAATGGATGTCTATAATATTTTAAGAAACAAGATTTGTTAAATTTGTGTCTGTTAATGTGTAGGAAAGTGTATTTTATGTACATATATATACAAATTGTACTGTTTTATTATTAGATTATTTTATTCAAATAAAACTAATCAATATTTTATTAGAAACATTTATGTTCTGATAATTTTATAGTTCTATTGTTTTTTTATTGTTTTTATTTTAATAGATGTACATGTAAAATATTGAATTGTCTGATTTTATGTCTGTCCGGACAACGATTGATGCTATAAGAATGTTTTGCCAGGAGAGGGGATATTTGTAAGCCGTCCTCTTGCCAGTTTCTCGAGCACAAACACAACATTTGGGCCAGGGTAGAGTTTTAACGGTTCAAACACGACCAAAATATTTTATTTTATCTCTAAAATTTCAAGTATTATTAGTTGGATCATATTTTAAGATTAAATTTCACAGTAAATAGTTTGTTTTGATAAGTTGAAGAAATATTTCAGAAGTTTAAAAAAAAATTTAAAATAAATATTGGTTTGTTTATTTTCTGTTTTTTTTTTATTAAATTATAAAATTTAGTAAAGAGTATTATTTTGTGGTCAAGTACATATACATCGACAGCTTCTTTTAGCTCCTGGCTACAGATACAGATGTCCTGGGTTCGATCCTGTGAAGCAGTGGCTCTGGAACGAGCTCAACTCGGCCTCGGAACTACTCGAATAAATAAGTATCGGCTCCGGTCTATTAAGCCTGAGATTGACAGACCACATCGCACCCTTTATCCGCAAATGTTGGCACGATCATTGATAACGGCGGTGGCTGCTTCTGTGTTTCTATTCCCTCCCACCATTCTTCCCCCCTCCCCGCCTCTCTCTCGGTCTCCCTTGCCGTAATTTTCCCGCATGCCTCATCTCCGTCGTCAGGCCACAATAATTACGGGTTATCTTGGCGGTCGTCTGCTACACCACAAAGTTGTGAACAAGTTGTTGATGTTTTTACTATTTTATTATCAATCACATTAAGATGAACTTAGAAGTGATGGATTAAATCGTAACTAAGAATATTACAAACCAGTCTAGACAACATTATACTCTAACTAGCGCACACACTCATGGCTATTCCAGGGAACACAGTCAAGACAAGGACGCTTCAAATATCCCCTGTCCTTTTCTCGCTCATCCACTTAAAAACTACAAAATATATCGAACTTAGTGATGTATTATTGTATATTGTATATTGTATTCCTAAACTCGCTGCGCTTTTTGCAGAAGCTGTGAAATATGCCGCCCTTCCATCGCCTGTCCGTAATATTTTAACGTTTCCCCGAAGTGAATGATGGTTGGCTAAGGTTGGGCCTATATTCATGCGCCACTAATACTGCACAATTCATGACGAACATGCAACAGATTATGATTAAACATAGGAATTAAGTCTTGCGTAAATCAATCATCGCTTATTAATATAAAATGACCTAACATCTCTTCGCACTACTAGATAAGGGCTTTGAAAATACTTCATCTAAGGGTCCACTCTAAAAACAACGTTAATTAAACCAGTTATTTATTTAGAAACACAAAATAATCTGATTCAAGTGGTGGTCTGTACAATTAAAACAAATTTGATTTTTATTTGATTCTGGTTTTCTCATGAATATATTGGTATACCTACTTCTCGATAGGAATAAAACCTGAACGGGTAGTAAGACACGGTAATAAAGATAACAGAGTCAAAGATATAATGTTTTACCTCTATTTTCAATCGTACATACATTTGTAGTCATTGACGTTAAAAACAAATGAGTACGGCTACCACAAAACATTCCTTTGCTTCTTCTCGCATTCCCATTGGCCGATATGTCTCGACCTCGATGGTTGTATATGCTCGACTCCATGCGTGATTCGTAAAAAGAGTTAAAACCAATCAATGAATTGAACACTAGTCGCTATTAGTCGTGCAGGAATATAAAGCCAGACTTACACAACAGAAGTGTTTGTGTTCATCAAGGCTCACGATTGTGTTGCGTTGCATGCGTCTGTTTTCAAAGTTGTGTCTGTGCCCCCCTTTGAACAACCAATGGGCTCCTTTTGGTGCCCAACCTTGCAACAGAGCTGTATCTGTGTAATGTCGGTTCAATGTTAGTACGGAGCGTTGTGTATTCCGCTACCTAGAGTTCAAACTGATGCCAAGTTATGGTTTTAGAAGGTCCAACGTCGATTGAAACGAATTAGTGTAGTGATAAAACTGTTTGGAACAAATCTTCGAACAAAGAATGTAAGTATTTGTAAGTAGTAGTTAGACAAATTAAGGATTTATTCTGTCAGAAGTAGCAGGATACAAACCCCCGACCATTTGGGACTTTATCGTCAATTTTATCCTACCATCCGTGTCTGGTTGTTTCTCTGTCGGTCTCTAGTATTGTTATAGAATGTAGGGTTCAGATGGCGCAGGGCACCGCCATTTTCTGGCCGGTCAACTTGGTAAATGGTATTTTGTATTTCAATTATTTATAAAAATGTTTCAATAGTTAAATGTTAAGTATTTTTTCTTAAAAAAACAACTGTATATGTTGTGTGAATTCATAAACCATGTATTTATTATATTGTCCGTTTTTAAGGTTCTTTAATTTAAAAAGTATATATATATATATAGTGGTGACACTCAAACTGTCCACATTCCCTTATGCCTTTCCAGGCCGTGCTCTGTTTTGTAACTAGGCCTCCTGTCCGTCGATACGACGAAGGAAGTGATATTTCACGACGGAAGTGATGTTTCATGACGGACACAAGGAGAGTCTAGCGGTAACCTCCTCCATGGCGACTAAGAGGAATGTTCCATGTTTGAGTGCCCCCACCGTACAAAATTAGTGATGTGCTTCTTTTTTTGTTTTTACCAAGAGGTTGTGGTTTGTGTCGGTAAAGGGGTATCAAGAAGACGGGCTGCGGGGTCAGGGGTCCTTGGCGGGTATTAATAGCTGTCCAAACTCAAATTTGAAAGATTTGGGCACAAGTTTAATCGACCCTCCTTGATTTCAATACAATATATTGTTTCATAGAAAAGGGTTCCTTAATATTTACTTTTGTTTTGTTGACAAATAAACCTGTACAACTCTATCAAATCAGTTTAAAGTCCAAAATTGTGGGATAACTTTTTTTTTTTCCACAAAAAATTATAATTCTAACACATTTAAATTTATATCTATTGTTTATACATGGATCGATTACAGAAACTTAACTTGAAATATGGCTACTCGTAAACCCTANTTTTTTTCCACAAAAAATTATAATTCTAACACATTTAAATTTATATCTATTGTTTATACATGGATCGATTACAGAAACTTAACTTGAAATATGGCTACTCGTAAACCCTAATATATACACTAATGGAGTCAGGATGAGCATGGTAGGTTTTAGAGGAAATATACCCACATTTGCATGGGGGTAGAGTGAGACTTCACTGATGCACCACCAAGGCCAGACAGAGTTTGAACCTCTTGAGGTCATGGTTTGAATCCCGGCGAGCACAAATATGGTCTTGAATGTGATAAGATATTCTGTGAAGGACAAAAGTTCTGTCCGTACGACACTAGAGGATTCGTTGGCCTCTTGTCCCTGCGTTGTCCACCCCTCGGTGAGTCATATCGAACAACAACTGGCCCTTCCAGTCAGGCAGACAACCTTACACCGCCACAATATTGTTCCATTTTACATGACCTGGACTGTACACCCACCATTCCATTGTATTCTCAAACTATCATAATCAAATATTAAAAATACAACCATTATTTGAAAACCTATCAATTGTAGTTGGTGTGCTCATTTCACTTTTTAGATTCTATTAATGTCTTTAATTTTATTTATTTATTAATCTATCATCATATAATTAAATAAGATATTGGAAATATGATGTTTAACAAGCGCACCTGACAATACCTGTATCACACTGTCAGGTGCGCTTGTCCCAGGGCCAGTACTGGCACTAACACTGGCCGTGAAGGTTGCCTGCCTGTTTCTCCAAGTAGAGGTTGTACCTGTGATAATCATGCTGGTAACGGAAGCAACCAGTCTCGGGTGAGCTCCAATCAATTGTCGTGAAATTATCGAGAGCTTATATATATTTTTTCTTGCAAAGTATTGATAATGTTAACATTGGGAAGGAAAAGGCCTAAATCAAGATGAGAACTTGTCGATGTAACTTAGGTGTGAGATGTATTCTTGTAAGTCTTGTGATATCTAACCTCCATTTTGCTTCGGTCATAATCAGAGCTTGCGGCAACACCCTCCAAATTGTTACTCCCGCAAAGTTGGTATTGTCAACTTTATAGCCAATAGGATCTTTTTTTTTAATATATATATTTTTGTGATTAGACGCTATGCTCTCGTGTTTTAAATTGTATATTTGGATAGAAGGAGTTTAACTTGATTTAGAGTTCAAGGAATTTCAAAATGTTGATGTAACTGTGTGAAGTTTTGGGTGAGGTAGCACTGTCCCAGGTGCTAGTGACCTTACTTGTGACCACTCGAATGTCCTTTGGCCTGCTTCCCGACGTGACTTCATGTTTTAAGGAGCTGATCAAAGGGAAGATATCACTCGACACGTTCTTAAAGACATGTCTGGTTTTGTTTTTCTGCTGACAATTTGTACTACTCATGTATTTTAAATCTTGTGCTCTGTTTCATTGTAATTTTAAAAAACCATTGTATTATTTTGAGGCTTACATTTTCCTTAAATGGGGCAACCCACCCTGGGACCAACAGGGTACACCAGCCAAGGCTTGAGAGCTATTAATGTTTAAATTCCCCGTTTAGCTACAAAATTGAAATATTTTCCACTGTTTCATGATTGACTTTTTAAATTAATCAGTTTGTTGTTTGCAGACTATCCCCATGGCGGCTACAGACAGGGAAAAGTCGGGGAATTTTGTAAACTATGGTTTGTGGCCACCCTGTATTCCATTAAGTCTAAATTATATTTATTTTATATTTATACCAATTGTAAGGTAATTATGGTTTTGTGTTGGTGTTTTAGGACTTACAAACAGGCTAGGAAAGGGATTGTGGAGGAGATATGACAGTATTTTTACTAACCGTTGATTTGCTCTCATATATATTCTTTGTTATGTTACAAAAATCTTGAGTCCATGTTTTACAAATAAAATACATCAAACTAAAACGTGTTTCTAAAACTTTTTT
>CABFOV010007435.1:10761-28500 GCA_902141375.1 Timema poppense
ACCACGTCTTACTATCCTTTCTAGCCATACGGTTATGTATTAACCAAGCTAATTGTTTATGAAAATGACGCTTTAGACTATGTGGCCATGTGGCATGTGGCTTTCTAGCCATACGGTTATGTACTAACCAAGCTAATAGTTTTTCACTAATTCACTAGTGAAAAACTATTAGATAGTGATTATTGAAATTATCATATATGCGTGTAGACCGAACGAGTAGTAAGACGCTCTCGATAAATATATCTAAGAAACTGAAAAACACATCAGTGCCAGTCATGATATTATCACCGCGTCTTATTACTCGTTCGGTCTACACGCATATATGACAATTTCAATAATTAGTAGGGTTGAGGAGGGTTTAAATTAAAGGAAATATGCTCGCATTTAGGTAGATAGTGGGAAACCATTTAGGGAAAACACTTTCAGACTACCCTAGTGACCTGGCGGTAAGGTGTCAGAATTCTGGGGGTCCGGAGTTCAATCCTCGGTCCCAACACAGATTTATATTATTGCCAAATCCTTCCTTTACCTCTGACAAGACGTGTTTTTAATCACAACTTGTGAATGTGTGGAATGCCAGGATTCCACCGTGGTTCGGATCCCAAGTGTAACTGTAAGTCCTCCATTTCAAATCACAATAAGCCTACCATTACATATTAGCGTAAGTGTATATAACCTGAACTGGTAGTAAGATGCGGTGCTAATAATAATAATAATAATAATAATAATACCTTAGCTACTATCTTCCAGTCATCTGTAGTCCAGTCAATTGCGAGAGTGATGCCTCAGACCATTTGACCACTGAAGCGGGGGTTGCCTTAGTAGTGAAGTCGCACCCTTGCTCCACACCAGCCGTTCTCAACCTGTGGCCCACCATATTCCCCTACCCCTTCTCCAATTGCGTCTAACTACTTGTCTGGGATACACGAATTTTAATCATTCTGATGGAGTAAGTAAGAAAGAGGTTGAATTTAGAGGCAATTTGATCGTGTCGGGTAAAAACCGAAATCAGAACACTCGGACAGTATTCAAACCCTAACATCCTGTCAAACCAATTTAGATGAGCCTGATGTTTAGTCTGTGTGTTCTTAAGGTCAGAGTAAACTGTGCACTCTATTAATTTATAGCTCTACTAATTTCCGAGCTTATGAACATTTTATCCACCTCTATGGACACGTGGACCAAATATCAAGTTCGTCTAGGATGATTTTCTGGGGACGTGGAGGTCAATGTTCGTATTCCGGGTGGGTTTCTAAGGGGTGTTTTTTTCCATTATATCTTTACAAAACCACGGATATATTTTCTAAAATTATTATATCTTTCTAATCGGTTATGTTATGAGTAAAAGTTTTTAAGATAGCCTGTAAAGATAGTGGAACGTGGTGAAAAAATAAATTAGAAGACAAGACACAACACTTCAAAGGACCCGCACCAGTTGGCATGAGGGAAAGATGTTATGATTTATTTAATCTATTTTGCTGATGATGGGAAGGTTGGGATTCAAATCTCAGCTGAATGTACTGAGTTAGTTTTTCTCATTTTCTATTAAATTCATACCCGCCTCGGTGGCGTAGTTGGCTAACGCGCTTGTCGTGTTGAAGCTCGACTGCTGAGGATGGGAAGATCGAGGAGATCGAGGTTCGAATCTCGGTCGGGTGAACTGGGGGTGGCTTTTCCTAAATGGTTTTCCACTCTCCCTCCACGCAAATGACACGCAAATGCGGGTTCACTTCCTATAATTCAACCTTCCCAATTCCTAATCCATTAGAGTAATTAGTACTTAAAGCGTATAATATGAACGGGTAGTAGGACGCGGTGCTAAATATTATTATATTATTATTAAATTCATAAATGTAAGCATTACACTATGCACAAACAATATATCACCACTAAGCGAAAAGTATTTAAATCCTTTTTGATAATCCAGACAACAAACCAGCTTTTGTTCTCGATAATACATGTGTGGGTATGGGTTATAGTTTGAGTTTGTGCACATTTCTAATGGAGCGTGATAGCGAACAAGAATATTTGATGCTGGGTCTTTCAGCTTTGTCTAGCGACACGCACACAAAGCTGTGTGTGTCTGTGGTCTCTGCTCAACAACGTTCTCATAATACTTCCCCTCTCTATTTAGGAGTAGGGGGGAATCCTATCTCTCCCCTCCACCCAAATTGTTAGTTCACATGAACGTAGAGGCCTATGTAATGATGATTCTGCATTCGCTTACAGGACAAAATATGCAACTCGAACCAATAGAGAGAAATCGAGATTATTTTTTTTATCAACCGTCACCCACATCCCGTTAAACGGGGTCTGCATTTTTTAAGGTTGTAATGTTGTAAAAATACTCTTTGTGAACCTATTTTTTTCCCCCTTTTATGATTTTTTTTTCGTTTTGCTATTTACTACACTTGTATGTTTTTTTTTAAACAAAGGTGCAGGGATTTTGGATTTTGTTTCGATATAACCTATTTCCATCGATTAAAATATTCTTTTTTGTAAAAACAAATATTTTTAATTTGTATAAATCATTATATTTAAGCTGAAACAATAATAGCATATTACACTATCTTGTACCTTTATGATGGAATTTCTCAACATTATTAACTTACTATATCAGAGATATTAACACTGCCTAACAAAATGGATAAATGTAGATCCCCACAACTTTATGCATGAATACCTTTATATAATTTACTTTAATCAGTGAGCGTAAGCTATGACTGCTATTACGATGGAGTTTCTGATGTCATAAAAAAGGAATCGAGTGAATAAACAGTCTTGAGCTGCATATTTTTCGAGAATATCACAATACGTCTGATCTGTTGTTACGATTTTCCACAAACCCTACTATTTGGATAAGAAATAATGTTGACTTTAGCATTTTCTCGCATAAGTATCATGACTAGAGTAAAGTTATTTTAAGTAACGTTTATAAATGTCAGCTATTATTTTACTACTGTGCTATTACCATACAATATGACGAAGATAAATACTAAAATAATTACATTCTACTGTGGCGATGAAATGAGTTGCAGCTGTTAAGATATCCAGCATTATTTAAGAAATGGTTTATTATTTTAAAATATTGATCATGCCAGAATGGAGATGAAACGTTTAAACATACCCATGTAGAATATAAGAAACCTTACATTAAAACTTCCATTACAATTTTTTTTACATAAAAAGCTGTAACTAACCTATTTTCAAATAAGTATCACGTGAATTATCGAAGTTTTGATATAAAGGTAAGAAATAATGCACTCTCCTTCCTAAAATAAAAATAATCAGTACACATTCTTTACCTTATGCACTAGCGTGGATTCCTTTTGAGCGATATAAGTTTATAAAATATTGTTTCTATTGGACTTCATTTGGATCTCAAAACGTAAAACATAATTGACTTGCTCAGTTGTACTTTAGTTTGTGTATACGTGCATATGTACGTAATCAATCTATGGGTCTAAAATGAACCTAATTGACCCCATTATTTATAATTGTATTCTCTTAGTATGTTGTTTGAATACATACTTATTAAAACAGATTTGAATGATTTCATTGTTGTTGATATATATTTTTACATGTTTATCATATTATTTTATGGTTTTTTTCAAGTCAAAATATTCACTTCAAAGATAAGATATATTGTAAATTTTTCTTATTAAGATAGGCTGACAGAAAAAAAAATTATCACCAAGCAATAAATAGTTTTCTTAAAATTTGGAATTGATAAATTATATAAAATTTTGGGCCGCTTTCATTTTACTTATTTTTTATCAATTGGGTCTTAAAAACAAACATTTCTTGTCAAGCTAGAAGTTTTACACGTATTATTATTCAAGGGAATTTGAGTTTTGTATAGAAAGAGCTATTCTATGTAGAGGATTATTTGTATATAAAACATAGCTCTACGATAATAAAAGCAGCAAAGATTGTGTCTCTTTTAGTTTTTCCGTGTATTTTAAATATGGTTATAGCAAAATAACCATGTTTTATTAAGTGAGGATAGTTTTAATGATTGTAATTCTTCATAAGTGTAATTTTCAATAGAAATACTTTAGTGAGACGATATTTACTTTCGAATAGGTATCACCCTTAGTGCCTGATTGAAGGATAAATAGAATTTAATAAAATAAATGATTATATTCCTTATCAAAATCATAATATCAACTAGCTTTCTGTAGTTAGAATAACATTATTTTTTATATGAAGTGTGGTTGATAATATAAATTTCTATCGCCTCCAATGAACTTGTATAATTAAACTAGAATATAAATAATGTGGTTTGAGGGGCCATTGAAAAGTTGGATTAATGTCTTCAGTTGGTTATTAACAACTTTATATTAAATTTTCTCCCTTTAAGGACAGGTCTATTTCATAGAACTACAAACTAATCAAAATTAATACTATTTCACGCTAACCTAACAACATTTTGGAAACTACCTAGCAGGACATAGTGCTAACCTATCAGGACATGTCACTAACCTAGCAGGACATGGAACTAGGGACAGGAAAAATAATCGATACTCTACTAATATCGATATTTTCCTTTTGATGCTATTATCTTTTGCTCAATAATTGTTTTCCGATACTTTTACTTACACTCAGATATTGGATCGGTATCGAAAGAAAAAAAAAAATTACATTTTCACTCATGTTGGGATTAAATGTTTACAAGGGTGGACTGTGGAGGAGGAACAAATGACATTCTCAATTCTCACTCATTTTCTGCATTACAAGCCAGAAGCAACTCTAGCATTCAATCTCTTTCAGCTCATCATAATTCATAGTTGTTCTTTCGTCTTTATTTATCAATTCAGCCTGATGCCTGACCAGGTGACGGGACGAGCGGCGACCATTCAACTACCCCTCACTTTATCAATGAGCACGGTCATCACAAACTAAACAAAATAAGTTCTTGTAGAGCTCAATGAACTCACTCAACTTAAGGATGTCCCAAACAGACGAAGCATAAAACTATGTGCGTTGTTTAAGCATATGAAGAAAAACAGAACATCCTTTCGTCTAGTGTTTGTCAATATAGTTAATAATATATCTTGATAGAATATATAAACAACGAACAAAGTTAAAAATGACATTTCCCAGAAGTGACTTATGGAAGTGGTTTAAGAATTTAGATATGTTAAAAGAATATTTTAGATTTATTTTAAAATATTAAAAACCATAATAATTTTCATTGTTTGAATAAATATGAAAATAAAATTATGATGCAAAAGTTGAAATTATTATTACTATATAAAAACAAAATTTTCAGATTAAAATTTTGATACTGGTACTTAGTGTTATCGATATTTTTATTTCGATACTAGTACGGTATCAATATTTTTCTTCCAATACTTTATGAGCATAGTATCGATACTTTTATTTCGATACCACATCCATTTATAGAACCAACCTAGAAGGAATTGGCACTAGCCTAGTAGAACAATACACTAATCTAGCAGGACTTAGCTATTACAAAGTGTTCTTACAATGTAAAATTTTCAGAACATTTTACATTAATATCTTTTTAATAAACAATTTTTTGGTGTTTGATAATACATCACAATGTGTATTCCAAAAATAATACGTGTTAACATAACAACTACTATGTCTAAAAGTGTGTGGTACAGATTCTCAAATATCCCTCTAAAATGGGTTTTAAAATTGTAATCGCTGTAAAGATTGGTAAGCAAACTAGTTATTCGTATACATGAAATTATTTACATTTGGTTGTTGGAATTTTTTGTATATATATATATATAAATCCACTAAAATAAATTTCTCACTAATTCCCACAATATATTTTAAAGTATATGAACTGTAAAATAGAATAAAACTATTTGGTGTGGTTTTCAGAAGTTTATAATTTATTCGTGTAGTTTTACCTATGATTAGAGTTACATAAATATTATAATATAGACTGTACTAGTTTAATTTACAGCTTAATAAGACAATGTACAGCTATCCTTCTTCCAAGAGTAATAGACGGAGTATTGTCTCTACCTGAATATTAAGTATGTTTATTAATTTAAAAGGATAAGATAACGCACGTTCTAGCTATCTTCCGTCCACAACTTTTCGTTCTTATTTAATGTTATTATATTAAGTCTTAGGAAGATAGAAGTCCCATTCTTTTAATAGGGTTTAAGTTTACAAAGTAAACACGTTTAAAGGAGAAACGAGGTGGTAGCTTCTACGTAAACTCCTATATGTAATTTCAACTTGAAGGTAAATTTGGTCTCTACGCAAACAGTACAAGAATGTAGGTTTAGGGCTGTGTTATTCCCAAGTGCCCTCTTTATCTTTACCTGAATTTACATAAAACATAGCAATGAAATAAATAGATTTCAGGCTTATTTCTGCATTCTCATGAATAGTGTCAAATCAAATTAAACGCGCACAAGATTTTAAATAATTTTAATTTTGGCTTGGATACTTTATTGGGGGGTCCTTTTATACGTGATCTAGGAATATTCACACCATTACAGTAGAAATTAAATAGGTAGAATTTATAGGAATAGTACCCACATTTGTGTGAAGGTAAAAGAGATAAATCATTTATGAAAAACACACTTTAGTCCCTCATTCAGAGATTCTAACTCAAATAATCCTATATCTGGCTGACTAGATTAAAGAAACCTTATCTTTGATCCACGTATCCATCAATGCAGGTAGTAATTATTTGTTCTTTTATGGTCTATAAACTTGTATACAACTTATAAACAATTAAAATAAACTATAAACGTATGGATATGTGTAGCAATCAAAATGTGAACTGTTTTAATGTTAACTGTATCCGCTTAAATTGAATCAATTAACATGCAAAGGGATTAAATAGTTTAGATTATGTTTTATCACGCTATCAATAACTCATAATAGAGTATAATATCTTTATTTTAAAAAAGCTACGTAAAGACGATAATTTATGTTGTAAGAATATTCTTAGAATAAATTTAAATAAGAAAACGCCTTAGTTAAGCTTACTAGTTTTATTCATAAAAATACTTACAAGATTATTACAGAGTTTAAATTAGAACATTAATAAATTTTCATGTAAAATAAAAATTCTGAGGGTTCTTATTTGTACCATCATAAAGAGAGGAAATAAGAATAAATATAAAATAAGTTTTACGACATAAATTAAAATATTTCATCTTATTATTATTAGCACCAAGTTTTACTACCCGTTAAAAATAATAAACTTCTTTTAGGCCGTATATGAACCAGCGACCTATGGATCTCTCTCTACCTTAATCCCCGCAGTCCACCGCTCGACCAATTGAGCTACCAGAGGATATAAAATATGAATTTACGCATCATACTATTTCATCTTAAAATGTGTTTTACATACGGCACTTTAATTTCAAAATCAAATATATTTTTAGCTAAATCTTTGTAGTTTTATTTTAATCACAGCATCCTGCTACCCATTCAGGTTATACGCTTTATATTGTATTATATTTTATTAATTGACATCGGTGGTCTTTGAGTAAAGAACTCGCCTCGCAACCCAAGGTTTACTGGGTTGTGGAGGACGAATTTTTACCGAACGATAATAATAATACATAGCACAACCTCCTTTGGGAGGGTTAGAGGGGGTTGAAATAAAGCCATTTGTTCCATATCAACTGAACAATCCCTGAAAGACGTGATATAAGATGGCGTTTCGATCTGTGTGACCGAGAGATAACTTGTCAAATAGTGAAGCGGTGCACCTCAACGTTATACCGTGTCTTCCTCATTTGTAGTTTACATTTTCTCCGCTTCACGAAAATCGTGCATTTTGCCACTTATGTTTTTCTATCTTATATACGTCTACTAAATGAAGGTGAGATTATATTAAGCTACATCTCCTTTGTATAGACATAAAACAACTTAAAACAGCAGCAACATGATTGCAAACCAATTTTGGTGTATGTTAATATACTGTGCTGCGTCATGTTGATGTCACCATAAATACAGGTTGGTTTTTGTTGTAAGAGGTAATCAAAGGAAATTATGAAATATAGACCAACTTTCAGTCTCTTGAACTTATGTTTCTTCTATTTAGATGGTTTGTTTCAGTTGATATTGGTACGTGGCACGTGTTTTAATTAAGATTGCACAAGTAATTAGTTTATCAGCATGGTATTTAAGATGAATTTTAGAGAAATATATTCAATTAGTTGATAATTACAAACAGCATATGCGTTTTTTGAAAAAAAAAAAATTAATACATAAGTGCAGGGACGACACTGAAATATATTCGTATATTCTTCGTTCCAAGTGTTGACACAAACTATAAACTGTTTCTTCAGTGTAGACACAGTGTTGCATCTAGTTTTATTGATAGAAAACAATCAACATGATTCATCAACCTTTTTCAATGTTTACCGTTTGTTCATTGAAGTTGAATAAGTAATTTTCGAATGTGAAACATCTTAAAGCAAATGTGCAACACGAAAGTTGTTCTGTCTTTCTTTAATGAATACACTATTTTGAGTAATATTTACATAAGAAACCTCTCGTAGATAGGCTTAAAACAAAGTATTATAGTTAGATAGAAAAAATAAAATAATACAATATGAGTACTATACACATTTGTTTAATTTGTTTGAAACAACCTATTTTCAGTTTAAATATATCTAAGCACTTTCAGCAGGGGATCATATTTGGTTTATGCCCTGGCTTGTACTGTTTTGT
The DNA here is from genome assembly GCA_902141375.1 of Timema poppense. NCBI lineage: Eukaryota > Metazoa > Arthropoda > Insecta > Phasmatodea > Timematidae > Timema > Timema poppense. Next base: position 19,447 of record CABFOV010007435.1, read on the forward strand.
AAATATTAATTTTACGAAAGTGGGAAACAGATTTCTAAAGGAAGAGATGATAAGGAAAGGATGAATGAGAATTAAAATATTAACTGAGAAAATGGCAAAAGCATTGAATTTGAGAGATGTTATTCAAGTATTAAATTAGGCCTAAACTGGATATGCGTGAGTGACCTTTTAGACTTACAATGAACTTCGTCCCCATTATCGAAGGGGTCGAATCCTGACCGGGTATACTAGAGGTGTTTATACACAAACAAGTTGTAACCGAGTTTTTACCATCCTCTTTCACCGCCTAATAAAAAGTAAATATCCTCAAGCTGGTGTATTGCTTATCGTTATACATCCAATATCAGGGCTGAGGGCACTGCAGAACTTTTGGAAGAAAGCTCTATATTCTATCTCTCTCGGCTAGCTGTTGCCAAATCTCCTAGCTTTCCATTATGCAGGAATGTGATGTGCTGGGGTAAGTAGGAGATATTGATAACATTAAAGAACCAGCGTTGCAAAACTTGTCTTATATCGAAGGTAAGATGGACTACATGAAAACAAAAGTATGACAACATTATTTCCCATTAGTAGCCACTCATTTTCCTCAGATATTATATCCAGTATAGCAGCTAACTTGCCTTAAAGAACTTTAACCACTCTAAGTTATCTTGGGATTGTATAAAACTATTTTTTTAAGTCTATATTTATGTATTTAACCATTTACTTTTTCTTTAGAGTTCTTATAATATGATGCATGAAATGTCGTCAATATTTATCTATTTTTAATTTAAAAAATTACACTGTGAGATTTTTAATCCTATTAGAAACATGTAAACACGTTTCACCTTCATTTTGGTGCAAATCATGTTTGGAACTAACAAATCACTTCTTAAATAACCCTGGATTCATGGACGTTTGCAACGCATCCTCAGTTCGGGGCATCGGTAGGTCTCCACCTTAAGGTGGGGATTTATAGAAAGTGAATTAAGGGCAGTATTTTTGCCATTTTTATAGCAAAACTTGTTTTGGCCGAAATAAATATATTTGCTTAGGAACATAAAGTTTAATTTTCTTCACATTGTGATATAAAAAGTTCTGAAATATATGCCATAATCATATTATCATTTTATGAAAGCTTTTTAAATGAAGATAAATAATTGTTCTTATACTACAAGAAATCCTTAACAGATATTCAAAAACTGACAAGGTCGTCACGTGAAGAAAATTAAAATATATATTTATACTGAGAAATGATTTGATTTATTTTAAGCGAAATTTGTTTGTATAAAGATCTTAACTTGCCTTCCATACACTCCAACCTTAATGTCCCTAGACTTCCTATAAATTACCTATCTCATGTCTACTCGTTTTAACAAGCCATTAATATATTCAGCGATAATCGTGTTAATTAAGATATTTTCAAATGTACCCCTCCTACTAACTTCTCATCCTCAGCAAATTTGACAGGAACGTCGTGATTTTACAATCCTTGTCACTTTGACGAGCAAAAAATATATAAGAGATTCACATCGGTGGGCACATGTATTAAAATCAGAATCATCAAGGCTTGTTTGTCAGTGACTGGAAAATCGGGGATCATATCTCTGCTTGATGTAATGAGGATAGTTTTTTTCTAAAATGTTATTTCAATTACCCTCCACACTAATATTAATATTTCTCTTATCTACACCTTTCTCGTGCTTAGTCCACTAGCGTAATTAAAATGTATTCATCCCAGATGGGTAGTAAGTCTAGGAGCGAATATAAAATAAATATCTGCCATCTTGGCATGTATTTGAAACTGTGCATGCCAATAATTATTAAGTATTATAAAAAAACAAATAAAGGCTTTTATATTGTTAACGTACTTATCGATTCAAATCTGAAAAGTTACCTGTAAAATTTATGCATTTCTTATGAGAACTTGGCCAAATTATTTCATAAATATTTCGCCACCCAGTTAACTTAGTTTTGTGTCCACCACCCCTTTAAGGAATATTTATGTTTGTAACACCTAGATAAAACAAATAATAAACTCTGATTTACATGAAGTTTTACTACTTTTTCGCTGTGAAGAAAATATGAAATACAAACCTTCAAAGTGTGTTGTAATGGATAACACCAAGGTATAACATCCTAATGTTCCTGATCACATCAAGGATCAAGGTGCTTTAACTTTGTTATTAAAAATATAAGTACATTAAATATTCAGACATTTACAGAACTAATGGTTTGATTTTACTTGCATTGGTGATCGTGGTTTTAAAGCGGGCATATGATTCGAAACAGACTAGATTGTCGTTAAAGGGGAGGTTGAGATTCTAATCCTGGCCTGGCCAAATGGGTATGATTTTTTATCCTGTGATTTATTCCAGTGTTTTTTTCATACATACTACATGATAATGTAGGTACATTTAATCTGATAACCCACCTGAGCTCTACACCAAGAGATTACACTGTTAACTAATGTTTTTTAAATTATATGATCGAAATTAGTGTTTTATTTTCTCTAAATATAAGTAATGGTTTTTACACTTCCCTTAGTGAAGCATAATTTCTAAAATAAACCTCATTTTCTTAGGAGATTTATGTTATTGCGTTATCAATTTATATCACTAGGAAACCCGTACGACAGCTTTAAGGTCCTATATTGCATTGTATGTATTTCCTCGCATTCAATTCTCACCCTTTTGATTCCCCAAATTTAATTTTACAAAATATTCACCGCACATTAAAAGGTATAGTTTTCAGCCCCCAAGTTAAGGTTATTTTCTAACTTTACTTTCCTCCTTCTCCTCCTTTTCATTTCTACATTTCATCTCCACCTCCTCCACTCTTCACCCTGTTCTCACGTTGCACAAGATTCCCTACAGCGCACTATTTTCCCATTTACTCCCCCCCCCCCTACCCATTGTTCTCCGAGATATTCGACCCCATCCGTCTTGTCCCAACTCGGGGAGTGCACCTACCTTATCCTTCCCCTCCTATACTCGTCCTGGGTGGCGCGCGTGGTTGTAATTATTTGGGCCCTGAGGCTAGCTTCCTCTGTTAGTTCTCCGCCACCTTGGAAACAACACTAACTGGGTATGACGTGCTCCAAGACGCAAGATGAAGAATGCCCAAACTTCACTTCTCAAACTAAACTAACGCGGTAGTCTGATGAACGAGCATATTCATGTTTATACTCGTAATATAGAAGCAACAAGAATATTGGATTAGCCCAAAATAAAAGCCTATTTAAAATATATATATTTTTAGTACTGCATCTTACGACCTGTTCATGTTATACGCATTGGTACTAACTACGCTAGTAAGCTATGGATTAGAATTTAGGGGGAGTGTACCCACATTCGCACCCAGTGAGAGTGGAAAACCATTCTGTAAAAAATCATCAGTACACCCGACCATAATTCGAACACTAATTTCCCTGTCGTCAGCAGTCCAGTTCAACACAAGAGTGACACCTTATACCATGTGGCCACTGAAGCAAGCTAGTAAAAATATTAATGGGCGTTAAGAGTAGAGGAAATTATCCACCCATTGCGATATTTCATACTGTAATGGCAGCTCTGACGTATATAAACGACTAAAACAATCCTCAATCATCTTAAAATGCGCTGTTGTTATTTTTAGTACCGCATCTTATTACGCATTCGGATTATGCACTTATGTACTAATTACGACAATGGTTTTAGGGATGATTAAGGTTATATTTAGAGGAAGTGCACCCACTTTTGCGTGGAGGACGAATGGAAAGCCATTTTGTAAAACCCACCCTCAGTACACCCAACCGAGAGTCGAACCTCGATCTCCTCGTTAACAGGAGTCTAGTCCACTGCTAGAGTAGCGCGTTAGACCATGCGTAGCCAAAGCGGGTTTGAGCGATGTTGTGATCCGGTTAAACCATTACTATATTTGTTTTATGAAGGTAAAATAAATTTTCCTATATCTTTACTTTGATATCATAACTGTGAAATTTCGTTTGAAATGTCATTAAAAATGCACTAGTGACGATTATTTCATACAGCTTATGAATACTAAAAAAAATGTTTATAGTTTTAATCCTTTAGTTTCATTTTGGCGTGAACTATATTTTAACTTGACAAACTTTTTTTTTAATGCGGAATATTTGGACATCTAAAAACCCGTCTCCGGGCTCCGGTATATGGCCCATTTAGTTTTAAAAAAAAGTCCAAGGTCACTATATAAGCCGGAAGCATGTTTGTCTATTGAGATAAGTGCAACTTTTTCGATTTTAAGCATAGACGAAAATTTGTGTCATTTGTGAAATATGTGGTAAATTAATGGTCATTAAACTTGGTGGTGTGTTTAATCGAGAGCTAGATTAGTTTCAGGTCGTGTGCATTATTTTAAATATTGTTTAAAAATGACAATGATAAATATTCTCGATATAAGTAATGTAATAAATTATTGAAAGAGCACTATTTTATTTATGGCTAAAATATTTGTGAAAATCAAAAATAAATTAACCTTAGTAAAGCTTAGTTTATCATTCTATTATTAGAATTGTTTGCAAGAGGAGGAATGAAGGTGGTTGGAGGGACAGGGGGTAATTTGTAGAACTATATGTATCTGATACTTTCAGAAGGGATGTTTGGTTTAACGTGACCAGTAAAGAATATGTAATGTAATTATATATTCATACAAACGGATATGAGGTAAAGCGAATAAAGAAATTCAGATAGGGCGAGTTTTGAACGAAAAAAAAAGTTTTGATATAAAAAGTGAAAAAAAATTTTTTTTAGCATTCCCTAATTCCCAACTTAGGGTGGGGTGCTAGTGAGCGTGAGCTTAGTGCATTAATTTTAGAGTTTTTATAGCATTGACATTTTATTTCTTTCATAGAAACATAGAGTTTAGTCGTTGAATATATATCAAATATACATTCAACGGTTTAGTTTTATTCACATGATGATCTCAACAGTTCTAAAATATCTGTCATGAGCATAGCGGCATTTGGTGACCAACTTTTTAAATAAAAATAAAAAGTTGTCATTAAATTCCAGGACACCTTTGACAGATATTCAAGAACTGTTGAGATCAGCATTTGCATAAAACTAAACTCTATGTTTCTATAGAAGAAATATTTGATTTATTTTGACCAAAAATTGTTTATGCTATAAAAACTTCAAAAAATACCACCCTTAGATAGATAATATAACTCAAATCAGATGACGCATTGTGGTGCGGTAACCTGTGGTCCTCATTAAAATACGGTGTAATTGAGACTGCTATGGAAATAATTGCTGATGTAGCTGCATTGTTACTATTGGATAAACAGGAGTTTCATTCTCTAGTCTTAGTGTGGTAAATCCTCTTTTAATTTACTAGACAAGTTTCGCAACTTTGGTTAGTCGAGGTTACCAGTAGCTACCCTCTCCACCCCCCTCCACCCCAAGCAACACCGTCTTGCATAACTGAATGCTAGAGGAGATTTGGCAATAGTTAACAGAGAAAGAGAGAGAGCGAAGATAAATTTTTCATCCATAAGACTTGCAGTTCCCTCAGCAATGTTGTTGGATGTAGTGAAAACATTTAACAAATGGAGGGGGGTGGGGGGGTAAATTATACAATTGAAGAAATAAGCGCTATACAATTAACTATATATGAAAGGCAAAGCTTGGAGGATGAATGATTATAATTAGGAAAATCAACCTTAACTGAGTCATATTCGAATGGATTTAAAAAATGACACTTGTACGTGGAAATAACTCTGGGCACGAGACGACCCCTGGATAGCTATGTGGTAGAACATTATTAATCAAAAACAGAAGTCAGGACTATATTTCCATGCCCAGGTATAATTTTTCAATCAATTTGAATATTATTTAATTGCGGCTGATTTCCGTAATTATAATCACTCAACCTCCAAGCCTCATTATTCATACTTACTTACTGTAATTGTATGATGTTGCTTTTCCCCATCCTGATTCCTTTGAAACGTACAATGCATTTGAACTATTGGCAGCATAAAACCACTGGCTGTGGCTGTGATATAAATGATAGCTCTTAGTAGCTGATTATATCTACACGTCCATCACAAATTCTGCTTTAAAATATCAGTGAAGAATTACGCTGACCACGGGAAAGTTCAGTGGTAGGGAATTAGCGCATTAAACCAAATATCCAGGGTTCGATTCCCGTGTCCACGTGTTGTTGTTTTTTTCGAATAGATTGACATAGTTATTTTGAAATGAAAATTTACCAAACTGATCCCAATTTTCCTGTTGTCAAGTCAATATTGCAGTAGGCCGGAATTCATTATTATTTTTTGTGCGAACGTAATAGTGTGTATAATTTACCGGTTAGTCGGTCCTGATTTAATCTCACCACTGTCAATCAATTTCCTAACGGTCACCCCCATCAGTAAAATTCATACCCAAACACTAGTAGTAGCATCTCTCAAAATTTGAATGAACTAAACCTTATGTTGTTTAATTTTTCCCATAAATGGTCTCCAGTATTATCCCACTACAATTTATCAATGTGGTTTGTCTCATCCCCCTCTACGCTATCTAATGGGCACTTCCAATATTTTTACATCCTCATTCCTGATCCTTAGATTAAGTTATTATTAACCATTGTGTTAAAAGTATTTTTTTAATGTAATAGGCAAAACTACCGACGCAATTTCATTAATACCAAAATGTTCTCAGCTTATAAGTAGAAATAATTCTAGCTTTTTTTTTTTTTTACTCACAAAAACTTTTAATTCTATTAAAAGTATTGCTATTTTTAATTTTCTTAAGACATATTTCATATTTAAATGGCTTGTTTCTGTGATTATAAAACCGTATAATTCCAGCTGAATCTGCGCACCTACCCTATTTTAATTTTTTCCCCCCATAAGTCCGACTGTTCATGACCTTGAATAATCTCCCGTAACGGTGAGCATGTAGATATAGGTGCTGGGTCTCGTCCAGTCTGGTTTTTCATTGACGGTTGAGATTGAGGTAGAGGACGGGTTCGACTCCCACCCCAAGTAGACTGAGAATAATTTTTCTAATCTCTCCCCCGCGCAGATGTGGGCATATTTGCTCTAAACTCTACTTTTCTCATACCTACCATATACATATGATTTTGTGAGTGAGTAACCGAAATGACTGCTAAGATGGAGTTGGAGGGTGGGGGAAGGGGGAGATTGAAAGGACATAAAAAACGCAATATAATTCTCCTGTAGAGAGGGTGGACAATTCTATTGCTGCCCTAACTTAGCCCAAATGTAATTATAACCATAAACCCCTGGTTGATTAGCTTATATGAAAATGTACAAAACATATGTATATTTATCTTTAGATATATATAATCCCCAAAGTTTATATTTGTATCATTTTATCATGGGGTATTAACGACATAATTTAAGAGATACGGATAATTTAGTGCACCATCATAATCGGGGAAGTAGGATCGAACTAAGATTGTAATAACCTTATCTTCCAGCCTGGAATCGAAACCTAACTTCCCTGTCAAAGAGGAGAAAGTCTTATTTTGAATATTATACCTTTAAACTTTGGAACTACCACGTTGGCTAAATATGCGTATAGATCAAAGTTTCCACGCCTTACTAACCGATGGAGAATGAGATGTTTCACATTGCTGTTAGTAAAGAGCATCCGGCTTACTGTCTCCAATAACAGTGTGTGTTGCATTGTCTGAACGTAAACACTTCTCATGATAGTACGAAAACTATCTGGCTCTCAGAAGTTTGGATGCCAAGTCATCCTGTTATAACCTCAATAAGAGAGAGTGCATCGTTGTAACAAGTTGTGAGGATCTGCCCTATTTTATACAAGGTGTTACTGGGTTAAACGGCTACACTTTGGGAAGTGGTAATGGATAAAAAACAAACTCAAAATGTATTTAGGAGATTTTCTCCTTTTCTCTTTCTTTTCGTGCAAACAAAAAAACAAAATAAAAACAAAATAGGTAGGTATTGAATAAAATTATGTATTTATTTTGTTAAAATTGACGGCAGTCCAGCCCGGAGACAAGCATTGCATGTCTCAATGACAGAACAAGTGGCTGACCGACACTGTGCGACTGTTGTTTCTTCGCACGCTTGCGTTATCCTTTGTCGTAATGATTGAAGGTCATTAACAGGCCCTTCATACACTGTCTTTGCTTTAGAGCTCCCCATACAAAAACTGTAATAGCGTTAAATCAGGTGAACACAGAAGCCAAGCCACAACCACGACCGATCCATATTCCAGGAAAATTAATATTAAACCATTGCCCCTGCAAAAAACAACAACGTGTTTTTACTTAATTTTTTTCTGGTTGCGTCAAAAGGAAGTTAAAACGAGCAAATTTTCTAAATAAATTTTGAGCTAGTTTTTTGATCCCCTGCCACTTTCGAAAATGTATCAATTTAACCCGGAAACATCATGTATACACAGTAAGAGAGAATCATGCATGGTCTTAACGTAAACACTTATATTAAAAAACCCATATGGTACTCAAACGTTTGGCTACCAAGCCATACTGTTATATTCTTAATAGAAGAGAATACTTTATATTCACAAGTTGGGAGGATATGCCATATTTTATCCATACAAAAACCGTGACTCTTGCATCTCTGAATGTAAACACTTCTCACAATATTACTAAAAGCATCTGGTCCTCAGAAGTTTGGAGACCAAGCCATCCTGTTCCCAGCCAGCGACGAATACATCATCAAAAAAGGGAGGATAAGCCCTTCTGTTATTTCCCCAATAACAGCGAGTACTATATAGTGTGAAAGTAAACACCATTCATGAAATTACGAAGAGATCTGGCCTTTCTCCGACCATAAACAAACCCTAAATTCTGTGTCGGACACCAAGTTTTTGGTAGGGGGTGTGGGGTTGGGTGGTGTAGCACAGAGTCCTTGCGTTGAAAAGCACCTCCTCACATAAACAAGATAGTAGGCGTGTATGTTTGCTGTTGAGAATGAGGGCTAGGAGGTAGAGTGGTAAGGTTGGGTTCAGTATGGGCGTTGAATGTATATGTACTACAAGAAGTCGCCAGCCCAGCAAATAAATCTGACGAGCTTAGGTTAGTAAAAAATATCTC
>CABFOV010007436.1:8137-28498 GCA_902141375.1 Timema poppense
CCGGTTCCCATATTAGCCACTACTGTTGTCTTTTATATAGGCTTTGCCATCATACCTTCGTTCAATCGTGTGTGTGTGTGTGTGTGTGTGTGTGTGAGTATATATATATATATATAGTGTTTACGATATTTTTCATATATTTCTTTATATACTATGACTTGTTATTTTTTTGTAATAATTATATATAATTCTTTCCATATACATTCAACTTAATTTATTTAAATTATAGCTGAAATATATTTTACTAAATAGCACAGAAAAGAATTGAGTCGAGTGATGCACTTTCCCTAAAATACACTCATACAACCCGATAGATAGGATAGTATCTTAAACGGCCATTTTCTTTAACAATATCTAAAGTTTTTACGTCAGGATGGTAAACCATCAACTAACAATAATTACTTTGTTCTTCTGTCCAGTAAGAAAGGACAGAAAGCATGACAAAATATCTTACTCTGAGAAAAAAGGGCTTTGAAATATCTGGTACCTATGTTACAATATCGATGATATCACTTTCTTTAATGAGGTAAATCCCTCTGTCACGGGTGAATTAATAAATGACCTGCTTCGATGGCTCCATGGTCTAGGGCGTCACTTTCGTGTTAGACTAGGCTGCCGATGACAAGGATATCGGTGTTTTAATCCCGGTCGGGTGTACTGAGGTCTATTTTCCAAAATGGTTTTCCACCCTCCCTCCACGAAAATTCGTGTATACTTGTTCAAATGTCAGCCTTCCTCATCTCTAACTCATTAGCTTAAAGAGTAAATATGTTTATAGTCTGAATAGTTATAAATAAGTGGTGGTAAAAAAATATTAAGAAATAGAACCGGTATAAAAAATGTAAAAAGGTTTCTATGAAAATTAGATAAGCTACTCTATTAAGACCATTCTTAAAAACCGTGTTAATTAAGAGTCATGTGCGAAAAAAGTTCAGTTTTACACTTATGATTTACAAAACTTACAATGCGTGTCAATCTTTGAAAACTAAACGGTTCACTTTAATCCAACATAATATTATCTATAATATAAGTTTTATGTTTAAATTTTATCCTGCTTTTAAAAAATATGTTTTATCTCTCGTAACAAGGCCTCATTGCTTACAGTACAATTTATTTGCACACATCCATAATAATTAAACTGCTATTTGGGAAACAAAATTGATACGAGTGTGTACATAGATTATATATTTTTTTGTTTATTTATTTTATTAATTAACGAAATCGTGGTCATTTAATTTAAAACGAAACTTTTACATCGTTTGGCCGTCCCCGTTCTCCCAGCCATGCAATGGATATTTTTATAACTGAACCTTGAAAAAGTAAACACACCTTGTTTTTGTATTTTCAATTCGTTGAACACATCACGTATCAAATTATAATTAAATTATATTCATTCATTCACTCAATATAAATTAAATTCACTTTAATATGAATAATATTTTATTAGCCATGCATATAAGAGGTTTTTATTTTATTTTTGTGTGCTCTCAAAAGAAATAAAACATGATAGCTTATTCATTGCTTCAGTATGAAAGTTTTATTAATTATCAATAATTGTGTATATAATTTTGCATTAATTTGATTTTATATTGATTCATTATAACGCATAACCATATGACTATACGAAAGTTGATTTATTGTTCAAAACTTGCCCTAGTTTTGTAAATCCTGATTTAATGTAATTAAAAAGTAACTATAATATTTTAGAAAGTAAATAAATATTAAATTTCAGATTATACAATTTTTTTTAGATAAAGTGTTTTATTTCAGTCTTAAGTGCAAAATTATAACCACTGCAATAATTAGGCCTTTATTTACCATTATATTCTAAAACATTATTGTGAACATTTATAAATATGTATAATATAGGCTACGAACAAAAATACAACTCTTATATTAAAGGGCTAGTTAGTATTCCTTGAAGCTAGCTTTAACTACAAACGGTATAAACACAATTCATAAAATAGAAAGTACAGCTAAAAATATTTTCACAGCGTACTTATCTCTAATTAATATGTGCTTAGTTAATGTTAAGTATAAAACATATTATTTAAATTTTAACATGTTTTTTAAGTCAGATAACCATACAAATAGCCTAACCAAACTTTTAGATTTTAAATCTGTTTTATGCACACATACGTCAAGCCACGTGTTCTGCAACTTGTCAAATTTTAAATCTAGTGTCAATGCTAACAGTTGGAAGATAAAAGGTATTATTTTTTTTCAACGCTGGTTTATTTGTAGGATCCTCTAAGAATTCCTTCTAGTGGCGATTCGACTACATATATATTTACACCTAAATATACATAGAAAACTAAATTTAAAAACCCCTTCACATCCGTATTTTACAAACAAATAGTGCCAGGTGATCTGTATTCATTACCTGACATTTCGTCTTACACCCACTGGCTGCCACATCCCATTTATTCTTCTTATTTTTACAAGAGACTTTCAAAAACATTAAACTGAACTACAAAAGTTCTTATGACGTGACTTGGAGCAGCCCGCCGCGTTCACAGTGGTTCACAGGCGTCACTCTTAGGACCTCTTACCGCCCTACAAAACACCACATAAAAGTAACCGTCTATTGAAAACACTTAAGCCATGCGCCGACGAACCATCCTTTCTTATGTATTATTATTATTATTATGTATTACCCGCCTCGGTGGCGTAGTTGGCTAACGCGCTTGTCGTGTTGAGCTAGACTGCTGAGGACGGGGAGATCGAGGTTTGAATCTCAGTCGGGTGAACTGGGGGCGGTTTTTCCTAAATGGTTTTCCACTCTTCCTCCACGCAAATGCGGGTTCACTTCCTCTAATTCAACCTTCCCAATTCCTAATCCATTAGAGTAATTAGTACTTAAAGCGTATAACACGAACGGGTAGTAAGACGTGGTGCTAAGTATTAATTATTATGTATTAATTATGCAGGGATTAAGATGGTTATATTTAAAGGGAGTGTACCCGCATTCACTTTGAAGGAGAGTGGAAAACCATTTTGTAAAAACCAGTCCTAGTATATCCGATCGATATTTGAACCTTGATCTCCCCATAATCGGAAGTCTAATCTACTGCGCTATAGACCATACGGCCACCAAAGCGGTATTTTTGGACGTACTTAATTCAGTACGAGGACTTAAAACGAAATGATCATGCAAAAACTATTACAGCAGCCAATTTAAGAAACACACCCATACCAATGGTCCTGCGGATCTAGGGCGTCAGGCTAGCAATCGGTGACGTGGTGGTTATGGTTCGAATCTCAACTGGGTGCACTGAAGAGTGGTTTATTAATATGATTTTCTTATCCCCTCTCAGCTTATGAGGTTGCACTTCCTCTCAAATAGTATCCTCATTCATACCCCTTAGCCTATATTGAGTCGTTAATAGCCTTGGATTTAAAATTATAGCCAAACAAATGTATGTTCACATGAACTGTCGCTTAAAACAAATTAATGAAAATATATTAAGGACACCACCTATTTTAATTAAACTATTGATGACCTGGCGGTCTAGGGGTAAGGTATCAGACCTCTATGCTGGCGGCCGGGGTTCAATCCTCGGTCCCGGTAAAGATTTATCTGGTTATCAAACCCTTCCTTCACCTCTGACAAGACATCTTGTGAATTTGGGGAATGCCAGGCCTCCACCGTGGTTCGGATTCCACGTTAAACTGTAGGTCCTCCATTTCATCTCACAATCACCCTACCATTACACATTAGCGTAAGTGCGTATAACCTGAACGGGTAGTAAGACGCGGTGCTAATAATAATAATAATAATAATAATAATAATTAAACTATTCTCAAAGTGCAGCATTTCTTATGGCGGTTATAAGGCTTCAAAACCACTGAAACAATCCTCAATCATCTTAAAAAGTTTATGTTGTAACCATATTTAAAGTTGACTTTACTTGTTTTTGGGAAGGCTGGATATATGTTTCAAACAGATTTGATCTCAGAACTGCGAGATTTCCCGTGAAACGTCATTAAAAATGAACCAATTTCATTATTTTAAGATTTTTTTTTCTAGGTTATTAACCTTGCAATACAAGGATTTTAATCACATTGCGACGCGTTGATATCTTTCGCCTCCATTTTGAAATAACACAAACCGCCACTTAAATAACGCGAATGTCTGCAACACATATTAGCGCTTCGGTAGTAGACAGCCTTAACGTGAAATGTCTTAGTACATAGCTAAGAGCTGTACCATTCACACGACTTAAAAACTAGATTAACTTTGGAAGCAACTCCCCTTTAGTGACAAATATCGTAATTATCTTTTTTTTTCAGTCACCATATATTACAACCCATTCTCTTGCACATTTATAAACTAATTATGCCATTAAGTAATGGATGAGGAATGTTGAATTTATAATAAGTGTACCCACATTTTCGGGGAGGTAAAATGAAAAACCATTTAAGAAAAGCCACCCTCTGTACACCCGAGCACGGATTTGAACCGTGATCTCCCAATGATTGGTAGTATAATCAATTGTGCCTTGGAACATTCGACCACCCAAATGGGCTGTAATTATATTAATATAAGGATCCAAGACGATCTTATTAAAAAAACTATCACTTACTTTAGGTACTTACTTGTACCTGAGATCTTAATTTAAATACTTTAAAATGGAATCAGCGGTTTCGGTGTCTAAATGGTCCTAAGCCTCATTATCGCAATATACTGACCCGCCGATGATAGAGAGATCATAGTTCGACCCCGGTCAGAGATACTAAGAGGTTTTTCTAAACGATTTCCCACTATCACTCCACGCAACTGTGTGTACGTTTCCTCTGAGTTAAACCTTCCTCATGCCTAACCTATTAGCTCAATCAATACATAGGTGTATACTGTATAACCATAACGAGTAGTGGAGACGCGATGCTAAAAAACATGGATGGTATCAGTAGGAAATATTAATAATGTGTACGACACTATCGCACAAACTTTCTTATATTGTAGATTATGGATTAAAAAAAATTGAAAAAAATAGGACTTCAGTAAACTACCCTCAAGTATGATTTCCTCATAAAATGAAACCAACCATCTTGTTTATCACAATAATCACTCTTTATATAACTTACATAGATTTTAAACCAAATTGCTAAATTAAAAAAAAAATCAACTACTTGTAAACTACCCTAACATTAGTTTTTGTTTGTAAAAATAGATATATATTATTATTTATCATGAAACATTATCGTCAGATTCCTATTTTAGATTCACTTTTAAAGGTTAATTTCTAAACAATTCAAATTTTCTATAATCTGTCATAAGTAAGCTACCGTTACTTATTTACTTATACTTATATTTACTCTATAACATTGGGAACTCGAAAGTTCGTTGTCACACTTCCAAAAGTACGCCACATATCGTTCTCTTAAAATAGTTCTATCCAGTCCACCTCATTACATCCTATATCTTCCAAGTCAGTACTAATGTTATCCTTCCATCCGCGTCAAGGTCTTCCCAACGGGTTTGCAAGTCAGTACCTTGAACAAGGTTATATTATTATTATTATTATTATTATTATTATTATTATTATTATTATTATTATTATTATTAGCACCGCGTCTTACTACCCGTTCGGGTTATACGCACTTACGCTAATTTGTAATGATAGGGTGATTGTGAGATGAAATGGAGGACCTACAGTTTAACGTGGAATCCGAACCACGGTGGAGGCCTGGCATTCCCCACATTCACAAGATGTATTGTCAGAGGTGAAGGAAGGGTTTGGTAATCAGATAAATCTTTGCCGGGACCGAGGATTGAACCCCGGCCGCCAGCACAGAAGTCTGACACCTTACCCCTAGACCGCCAGGTCACCAACAAGGTTATAGAATCTCCCATTAGCTCTGCTTGTCATGTCCACCGTAATATGCTGCACTTGAATATCTGGTGATGAATGCGTTTTGTGTAACTCATAATTATGTAACATATGCCACTCCCTAGGATATTAATCCCTTTTTAGACCAAATATCTTCCTAAGCAACTTGTTTTCGAACATCCTAAATTAGTTTTCGTCATTTAAGATAAGCGACCACTTTTCACATCCCTAAAGAAAAGCTGGTAAAATTATTGATTTGTATATTCTGAGTTTTACATTTCTTGAAATCAAGTGATCTGTCAACAGTTTACTGACCGAGTAATACCATGCATTTTCCAACAGTATTCTTCTTCTAATCTCCGATATATTATAGTTATTGCTACTTAAAATTGTTCCTAATTATTTAAACTAATTAAACCAGTCAAATTACACGTTGTTCGCAGTAATCTCTAAATTATCGACCTCATTCTGTATTCTCTGTGTGGTCATATGATTAGTCTTTTAGCCGTTCACTTATAAACCTACTTACTAGCCTCTAATAAAATGTATGCGTGTCTTGCAACTGCTTGCTTGGTATTTACCAACAAAACTAGGTCATCTGCGTATCCTAAATGCTGCATTGTACCGTTTCATATAAACGCTTCCTTACTCTCGTTCATCATCCTAAAAGCATTAATTTTTAACAAAATAGCTAGAGACATTTTTGAAACACTTAATTTTTTATAAATTTCCTATCAGTAAACTAAACGTCAATATTTTATTTCCAAAAACCAATAAAATAGTATTATTTATTATGTCGAAAAAATCCTAAATAGGCATTTTAAACAAAATCACTAAAATAATTATTTTGGAAAATTTTGGAATTAAAAAAAAAACTCGCCAGCAAACCACCCTTAATTGAAAGGCAAAAGTAAAAATATGTTTAGTGGTAATAGCACTATAATATCTAAATATCAAGTTTTAACAAAATCTCTCAAACTGTTTTGGAGCCATGGCCAGGGGCAGACAGACAGATACGGGGACAGATGTAATTGCAAAATCCACATTTTACTTTCTCGCTACTTTATAGGAAGAGAAAGTATTGTGATCGTCAAATAAATTGAACTTGAGATTTTGATTAGTTTCGACGTTTCACGACCCCCCGAATCGGAAAAAGTGTTTTTTGCATTTCTGTCTATCTGTACTTCGGAGTAGACTTAAGCTATTTTACTGATGGGGCTAAAACTTGGATCTTACGGTTTTTATAGGGTTGCCCCGAGGGATTTTTTGGAATTGTATATCCAACCCTAAAATTAAGTATAGTTTCCTTAAGGGTGAGAAGAGAAAAAACAATTTTATCAAAATCGGCTATAGCCATTTTGATTAAATTTCATTTCTAAGCATTGGTCAATATTACTAACAAAATGGCTACTATAATTTTTTTGTCAAAATGACTTTAAAGGTTCCAGTCTGATTCTAATATTTTTTTATCATATCTCTGTAAAGCTTTGATATAAGAGATTACTTCTCATCGCTAATATACAGGTTTATTTATGGTCAAAATCTTTTATTTGAAACATATATTTATAAAACCAATATTTTCAAGTAATACGCAATATTTCATTTTTTTTAAACTTTTCGAACACTAAAGGTAAGGAAAGTATTGTTACATTAAAAAAAATCTCTCCCGAGTTGTTGATTGATGTCGACATTTCATGAGCCCCGAACCCTAAAAAGTGGTTTTTGAAAATGCCGTCTATTTGTGTGTCTGTTTAACGCTTGGATTAAGAGTACCTAGTTTAATAAAAAGTGAAAAAATCGATTTTCTCAAAATCGGCTCTAAAAATTTTGATTAAAATTTGTTTCTAGGCGTTTATTAGGATTATAAATAAAATGACTACATTCACTTTCCCATGAAATTGAATTTCAGGGTACTTTACAGAAGCAGAAATTTCCGTATCTCCGCAATTATTTGAAATACTAAATAATTTATCATTGCAAAGTTATTGCACTATTAAAAATAATAAACTTTTATATGAAATATAGTTTTTATAAAATCAACATTTTTTAAGATATTGGCAAATATGTTAATACAATTTTGTGAGCTTTAGTTGTAAAGAGATACTACTTAAGTTTTAACGCAATAAATCTCCAATGCTATAGAGTAATTAAATATAAGTAAGGCTCTCAAAAAGTTTATGTTGTTTTTCTTAAACCACTTAGGAGAAATGTTTGTACAACAATTATCTATTATTCAACTCAATAGTCAATATTAACATTTTTTATTGGTCAAAATTTACAAATGAAGAATTTAATAGCAATGCGATGGCATGAAGATTCGCAACACCTAATAAATGTGGAAAATTTTACCTGGAAGTTGAAATTTTAATACGAAGTGTTGACCCTTGTGGACCCAATATCGATATTTTTTATTGATCCAAATATACAAATAAGGACTTTAATTCTTAAAAAATAAAATTTTAAGATTTATAACCGGGGGTAAAAAAAAAAATTTACGTAAGTGTAGCGCAATTTTTGCTTGGGTTTGCTAGTTATATGATTTCATTTCACATATATTATGAGCTTTGAGTAAATATCTCAATTTTTAAACAATTGAGTGAGAAACTCCGTGTGAAGTTCCGACCATTTATTTGGTTTTGTGTTGACATAAATCGTAAATATTCGTTATAATCTCGAGATAGATCTTTTTCATGATCGCAATACTTTCTATTGATATGATAAAGTAAAAATATAATATTTATTATTTGAAAATTGCTAATTCATTAGTTCTTCTAGCACATTTTATCTGTCAAATGAGCCTAACAATTTTTTTTGACACCTGCTGAATTGACCGCATGGGCTAAAGCTCTACTCTCGTAATATACTAGACCACCGCTGAGGGTGAGAAGGGGCTTTGATCCCGCCGGTTGCCCTAAGGATGGTTTCCCAAAATAGTTTTTAACTCTTCCCCTATTCAAATGCGGGCGCACTTCCTATGATTAAGCACTCCTAATCGCTAACATATTAGTGTTATTAGTACATATTCTTATAACCCAAACGGGTAGTAAGATGCTGTGCGGGATTGCTACAAATCTTGATTTCAATACTAAAGTGAAGGTGACCTGGCAGTCTAGGGGTAAGGTGTCAGACTTCTATACTGGCGGCCGGGGTTCAATCCTCGGTCCCGGCAAAGATTTATCTGATTACCAAACCCTTCCTTCACCTCTGACAAGACATCTTGTGAATGTGGGGAATGCCAGGCCTCCACCGTGGTTCGGATTCCACGTTAAACTGTAGGTCCTCCAGTTCATCTCACAATCACCCTACCATTACACATTAGCGTAAGTGCGTATAACCCGAATGGGTAGTAAGACGCGGTGCTACTACTAATAATAATAATATTAAAGTAGTCGTTTAGTCTGTACGCATATCGATTAGTACGCGGATTTTATGGCAAGTTCCTCTTCTCTGGTTTACCAACGATTTCAACCGACCAAGGCCCGAACCTTGAACTTCCTGTAACCTGCAATACAGTATGTTCTGAGCTGAATGCCTTAGAGTAGCGGTTGGCCACCTACGACCCATTAGCTAATTTAATCTGGCTTGTAAAATATTTAGCAAACCAACAATTGTCCTGATAAAAATAGACACAAAATACTTAAATACTATATGAAAAATATAAAGTTGACATTTTTTTAAACCAGCCCCAACAAAATTTATTTAGATCCATAAGGCCGCCGATATCATAAAGGTTGCCGACCCCGGCCTTTGGAACGTGTGAGTATCTTAGTGGCGGATGATAATGTAAGTCAGTCTAATTATTTTGTATGTACAGTCTGTCCCCCTTCCACTGGACCAGCTGCATATTTACACCAATGGGCACGAATGATCTGGACTATTCAACTTTGGGAGACACATTATTATTAATTCAACTCTCACTGATCACTAGTTAATTTACACAACGGAGAATAATCTAACATCATTCATTAAATACCTAGCTTCTTAATCAAAATACTTGGTGTCTGTTGAACATTAATATAAATTTGGACTCAAATAATTCTAACAAATTTCTCAATAATGTTTTCAATATTTGAAAATTGTTTGAGTAAATATATTAATTGGCAAAAAAGTATCTTCCAATCTAAACCTGATTCTAGCATCTGCATAATTTTATAAAACTTTACTAATCTATTTTGATATTTAGTGTCCGAAATATTTGTTTCAAAATTACTGTAAATACTTAATCAAAACACAACATATATTATGTAACTATCTTATTTACTCACAATATAACCTTGAGAAGTAGCCTCATGGAACTCGACTTATTTCAAGCATCCATATTGTTGGTCTACATAATAGAAGGAATTCGATTATTAGATCAGGGAACCACTTCCCCATTCAAATAAAACCACAAAAATCACATTATTTCTAAGAATTGCTCCAGATATTTACATAAGAATAGCCAGACTTGCTTCGTTATAGCTTTCTACAAAATAATTCGCCAATAAAAAAAGCTTTCAGCGTTTAAAAGGTTTAAACTGATAAAATTGGATTGCTTTTAATCCCATTATACTTTGCCTTATGTAACTTATGAACAAGCCAGAACAAATACGTATTTGATACGTGGGAAAACTGTATAACAATTATTAGGCGTGTCGAATTATAATGTTCTGCCGGTTTGGTTCAGTGCTTCAAGCATTTATATAATATCATTAACCTCTAAAGAAAGTTTATTGTAATTTTAGAGAGTCTGAATAATAGAATTAACTTCACCCAGTTACTTCCTTAAACAAATAGTCAGTTTTTATTATGGAAGGGAGAACGGGAATTTTGGTCTGTATCTTTACAGTTTTTTAGAAAAAATACTTTCTCGGTGTATTAGCATTAATTTTAATTTTCTAAACATAATGACCTAAACATTTGTAAAGTGGTCAGGGTTTTAGGCTCTTAGCTCTCAACCTTTTCATTTTTAAAATTATATTAGTTTTTCCTTTAGTTTACATATTAATACACTCAAGATACTGAGAGCACTAAACTGAATAATATATTGTTCTTTTTAATTCATCTAGGCCTAATTTAACTATCTTTATTACTATCAAATGGTTAATTATAAGAAAGTGTGGAATTTTATGGTAATTATAAGTTATGTAAGTCATAACCAAAGTTGTAAGCAATATATGTTTTAAATTTCAGTTCATTAACGTCATTTTCAGGCCTTTGAACTTATAATCTAATAGTTTTTCATTATTTTAAGTCTTTGTTGGAATATTAGAGTCATCCAAATTTATTACTTTTACTTTTCATTTTAAGCATCGTGCAATGTATCAATAGCTGAACCCGGAAGCTGGGAGATGCACCTGTTCTTGCACGTGTGGTCTTTCAGGGGAGGGGGAGGTTTTGGCGCGGACTCCTGGCCAATCAGTGCCTCTAGTGTAGCGTCTGTTTTTGACCTTATCTGAAAGGAAAGCGTCAGACGCGGGCACTGGCCGGTTAGCACTCAAAGAGTAAAGACACGTACTTATTGTGAATTTATCCTAACGTGTAGAGACAGTCTCGAGATGGGGGAAAGTAGAGGGAGACTAGGTGGCTAAATAATTCATTTTTCTAAATTAAGCATCTGTGATGATACCATGTAAATGATTTCTTTAAAATAAACTTTAAATTCAAATGCTACGCTAAACAATATCTTTTTTTGAATCGGCTGTGTACCTCTACCCCCACCAATATATATATATATATATATATATATATATAACCCCGATATGCTCTACCGAAACAACTGACTGCCGTGGACGACAACAAAGTAAGAAGATGACAACGCGAGGCCATTAACAATAGCAGCTGACCAGAGCTGACTGGGTACACAGTGTGTCCTGAAATTTTTTGTATATTTGTCATAGTCAGTGCATAATTTAGCCGGGAATGTGTTTTATCTTAGTTTAAAAAGTTTCTGGTCAGATGCCATTAGACTCATGACAAATAGTGAAGAACTGTTGAGATGTCTAAAATTAGACAAAATGTATCTACCAAAGCATAATTTTATTTATGTTGACCAAAAAAAAAGTTTTGTGTAAAAACTGTAACATAACTGACTATAACTCACGCTCTCTACCATCTTAACATGACCACATTAAATTAATTATAAGATTTAATGCCAGATAAAAAAAAGTAGTTTAATTATGGTTGGTGGAGATATAAGTATAATTTTATTTTATATTCACTGGGGGAGATAGATAGCTTCCAAAAATAAAAATGACTAACTGTACTTTCATGAAAGACAAAGACGTTCATTTACAATACAAGTCCTGTTAGAGCGATGTAACACCTCGCGGACTGAAGTGTTCAGTTGGCAACATTGTGGGGTGAAACATGATTCGTGACAGTGTCGAACATCTAATGAATCAGAACAAAGGACTCATTTAAAGAGTGTCTAGATATTAATTGACCTATGTGATCCCAACAAGCCTAAAGATAAAACGTTAAAAGAGATGAATATATTACTGTTGTTTCATTATTCACTAAAGGTATGTGTATATATATATATATATCTTCTAGGAGGTATATCTATTTTATCAGGTATCCAAATCTGAGTGTGGGAGTATTCCAGATTGGACTTACTGGTCCAGCATTTATCAGAATCTTGCGGCTTAGGGACCAATTTGGAATCCAATGTTCTGAACAAATTTCTTATGGGCCTATCAAACAGGGGGGAAAAAATGAGAGATTGCTTACTAAGGATCCAAATACCATAAAGTTTTCAAAAGAAAAGGATATTGTGGACCAAGTTGTGGCAACAGTGAATTATTGTCCAGCATTGAAGGAGTTAAAATATACCAGGAACTTGAAATATTTTGGATGCTGGAATCAAGAACTCGAAGAACATCGCAAAAGCCATCAGTCCAGCCTCACTGCAAGGTATATGAATATAATAAGTATGTTTCTAAACGTTGTTGATTCAAACGTTTTTATTATATCCTGAATTTGATTTGCAGAGCGCATATTAGCAGGTAATCCTAGATGATTGTTCCTGAGAGATGGTCACAATCAACACTCACAAAGGGTTGCACTCCTACAAGCGAATTTCATTTTGAATATCGCTAGCACCACTGTTATTTCAGATGATTATTGAAAGCGTGTTAGCAGGAGTGGAGGGAATTGCGATATGGTAGGATGACATTATTATTGGGGGGGGGGGATGAAAGAGGAAAATGATGAGAAGGGGCGTGATGTATTTCCAATGCTAAGTAAAACTGATTAACTCTTAACGTCATGTAGGAATCCATTAAATAAACATCTTGGGTATATTATTAGCAAAAAGGGCCTAATGTTGGATAATAAATTGATCAAACCGATTTTGAAGGTGGAAGAACCAGTAAACGTCAACCTAGTCAAATCTTCCCTCGGGATAGTGGAATATGATAGAGGATTCCTTCAGTGCGCGTCAACTACGCCAAGTCTCTTTTATGATCTGTTCAAAAAAAGGAGCTGAGTGAAACTGGATCGTTAAGTTTTCTTAAGCGTTTGGACAGATTAAGGTACAAATGGCCTCGATTCCAATATTAGCTCATTATGAGCATAATGAAGAATTGAAGCTTACAATTGACGCCAACCCAGTGGGAGTCTCTGGGGTTTTGAATCAAATATATGAAGATATAACGATACGTCCGGTTGCATATGGCTCCCGGGTCCTGTAAAAGCAAGAGAACAGAGATCCTCTAATACATAGGGGTGTACAAGGATTGGTTTTTGTAGTGCAAAAATTTGCAAAATATTTGTATGTGTGGAAATATAGTCTCAAAACGGACCACAAGCTATTGGCCACAATTTTTGGATATAAGAAAGGAATACCAATTCTTTCAGTAAATTACCTCTAAAACTACGCTTATTTCATATCGAACTTTGACTACCAGATACAACTTGTACAGTACCTATTCTTAAAAATAAGCTGATTGCTGGTCTTGTGCAGTTCGGCTGCTTGAGTTGGAACACGAGAGTGTTACTATATATTACTCTTAATATCCAGGAGTAACTTTATAATTTGGACAGAAAACAATAGACTTACAGAGCATACCAGATCCAGTGCCAAGCAGGGTGACGAAAAGCATTATTACTTGTTGGACAGCAGCAGTAAAGGAACTTCCAGCTCAGTTTTAGCCAATACCATATGAACTATATGTTGATGATGGTGCATTCTTTTTGTGGGAGCAAATTGGTCGTACCTTCATTTCTTCAAGACAGGATCCTAAGAGATTAATCGTGAAAGTTTAACAAAGATAAAATTTGTGTTAGTTCATGAAACACTTCGATTAAGCTTTATCTAAAAAGGATTTTTAAATATTGTATTGTATAAACAAGGATATATTTATTTACCCCTTTAGAATTACATATTCACGGTCAATGTAATTCATATTTGATGGCCACATGGTCTCAGGTGTCACTATCTCAATAGACTAGACTGCTGATAACAAGGAGAGGGGCGTTTGAATCCCGTCCGGGTAAACTAGGGGTGGTTTATCCAAAATTGTTTTCCACTCTCCCTACACGCTAATGCAGGTACACCTCTTCTAAATTAAACCTTCCTCATCCATAACACATTAGAGTAATTAGTATATAGGCTTATAACCCAAATGGTTAGTAAGACGTAGGGCTGAAAATAGAAACGGAACATCTAGGAGGTGGCCTATAGTCCATTCACCATAAGAGTGGGGGTAACTGATAGCTAGCATAAGCTACCAAATTCACAAATAATGTATTCATTCGCCAAACCACATGATCTGCAAGAGCATTGTTGTCCCTTTTATCAGTCAAACTTTTCACAACAAACTATTTGTTTTTTATGGTTTTCTTTTAACAGTTTTTTATGTTTTTCTTTTAACAGTTTCCACATTTTCTGCTGTCATTTACCACTGTAACATTAGCATTGTTAGTTAATGTTACATTATTAGTACCTGCCCCAAATAAGCAATATTATAAACATCCTGCAATATCAAACATTTACAACACCTTACTATGTATAAAATATGTGCTCTACTCACTCATTGTATCTTCTGGCTTACACGAGTCCCTTAACCAACTAGTTCACACCAAATTATATGATGAAATGAAGAATGACAAAGCTATGAAAGGTGCATCTATGAGTCACTCCAATGAGGTGATTGACCTAACCGGCCGACTGATGAACCTCACGTGAACTTAACTGCCAGCTCACCAGATTTCCGGTCTACGTGTCTAGATGACGTGTCAAGACTATGACGGTTGTTAACAAGATTATCATGCTGCTAGCATGTGTTTGCAACTTTTAATATGAAGATTTACTCCCCTTATTTCAATCAACTAGATCCATATAAAGCTGGTGCTCAGCTAACATAGTTGACTATTAATTCAGACACAACCACAAGAGGTCCTGGTCTGGACTTGGATATAATCGCACCAGGATGTCAAAATATAAACTCTTTATATTGTATTAAATATTTAAATATGATCGACCTATAATGGGTTTGGGTGATTGAACACTTAGTTAATTATGTGATTAAAATCGTTCAGTGTAGGCGTCAGAAATTTCTCACTAGAAGATTTATTTTGTAAGGTAAAATTGTTTTATGGAAAACTTAATATTTCCTTTTGCCGCTTGGGTACTTGTCTCTTTGTAAAATTTATACTTATTAGTAGGTAGACCCTTTTTGATTCTTCTTCTTGCTTGGAATATTTAGTTTAAATATAGATTTGATTGAATTTGTGGTTACCAATAATAAAATAAACTTTAGAATTTAATAATTTTTAATTTATAGATTAAATTTTGTAGACATACATTGTTTGAAAAATTAAAGTTAATTTATTTTTGTTGGTTTATGAGTTATATAATTTAACAATTATGATTCATATAGTGAGAAATTAACAGTTGTTTAATGTAATATTGCTTTGTTTCCTATTATAATGTTAATAATAATAATAACAATAATATTAATCTTTTCGATTACTTCTAAGTTGATGGAAGTAATAGTCTCACATAAGTTTGGGTTATTTCGGTAAGTCAAACCTTTGTGTAATTTAATTTGATTAGAATTTATATTCAAATTTGTTTTAATCTTAAAATTTAATGATATAGTCGGAATTCACAATAGTTATTCAGGCGCTTTGTTAACCATTTAAAGGAACTCTTTAATCTCTCTTTATTGTTATAGTAAGGTTTCAAAGGTTTAATGGTTTAATCTGTTTGTTTAGTCAGAGTTTAAGCTCTTTTATATTCCAATAATGGAAATATCTTATACCTTTATATTTCAAGCTCTTTATTAATATAGTAGGATTTCAAAAGTTTCATGATTTAATCTGTTTGTTTAGTCTAAAATCACAAGAGTGATTCAGCCGCTTGGTTAAACACGTTTAGGAGCTCTTTTAGCTCTTTATCATTATATTAACGAATTTTTTTAATTATTAATGGGTCTTTTCCAGACTAATTTATATAAATAAATAACTAGTTATATAACTCTTTTGTTTTAAACTTGGTCTTCTTCAAGAACTATTATTACTTTGAGATTGTGAAATATATCCTCAAATGTACTGTGCAAGCGCAGTCTCTGCCATAAAGTATTTATATGTTTTTCAACGCACTCCTGTTTGCCTTGTTAGGCCATGTATTATTTATTTACCTCTGTTGTTTTATCTTGAATAAATAATTCAATTTTTTTCTTAAACTTGCAAATGTTCCTATTTTTGTTACATTAAATTCCTCATAGATTCCACGCACTCTCTTCCCGGTTATTGTGGCTTCTAGCGGTTAGAGATAAAGGTGGTGAACCGTTCACCACCAATCCTCTGGCGAATGGATTATTTAAATTATTATTATTATTATTATTATTATTATTATTATTAGCACAGCGTCTTACTACCCGTTCGGGTTATACGCACTTACGCTAATGTGTAATGGTAGGGTGATTGTGAGATTAAATGGAGGACCTACAGTTTAACGTGGAATCCGAACCACGGTGGAGGCCTGGCATTCCCCACATTCACAAGATGTCTTGTCAGAGGTGAAGGAAGGGTTTGGTAATCAAATAAATCTGTGCCGGGACCTGGGATTGAACCCTGGCCGCCAGCACAGATGTCTGACACCTTACCCCTAGACCACCAGGTCACCGATTATTTAAAAATGGAGAGGGATGTTTAGAGGAAACTAACCCATATAGACGTTGAAAGTGAGTAGAAATTATATACTGACAGATGACTTGTGGTAAACCACTTCTTGTGCACCTAACCAAGATTCGAAACCCATTGCTCTCTTTCGCAGGCAATACAAAGCGTTGTAATCTTGACGCCTTAGCTCGAGTAACCACTGGTATAGGGGCAGGTGGCTATTAATAATGTATTACTTCGCATGCTCCTTTTGAACCAAACTACAGTAGCCCCATGACTTCTTTGGTGCTGAGTGACAGCTCACAGCTGACTTCTGACAGTCAACATTTAGGTATATAACTAAATGTTGACTGTCAGAAGTGACAGCTGCTAAACAACATGTTTTTGCAGTTCATATGGTTCAGCGTAGGGATACATAATTTGGTCTGGTAACTTTTCAAAGCTTTTAGCTGTCAGTCAGTACCAAAGAAGCCATGGGGCTACTGTAGCTTTAATCTGCTAAAGACATAACAACCAGTCCTTCATCCATCAAATCTTCACTGTGAAAGGAACGGGGAGTCCCTAATTTAATACTTGTATCTTTATTCAAAACCTGGAATTGAACTTGAGATCCTTAGTTTGGAAGGAGAAAGTACTACCGGCTAAGTAAAGGTGTAACTAACAACTCTCATTTGTGTTTCAAGTGCAATCATTAGCATGAATATAAATATTTAGAAAAGTAAAACAAATGAGAGTAAAGAATATATTTGTTTCAATAAACGAACACGCATTCGTAACTAAATGTGAGAGTTGTGCGCATGCCGGCCGTCTGCCACGTGTCTAACAAAGCTGCTGACGAGCGCGCGCATGAGCAGTGGAATATCGACTGAAAAACATTGATTACCCACAACGGAGTGGACTTTTAAACGTTTTACTAGCGTTTACCTCTCTCTCTCTTTGTCATTATTAATAGATTTAATAAAAGAACTTGCGTTACAGTGAGGTTTTAAAAAGTTAATTGGAAACCACAACATGAAAACAAGTCACTTTTACGGAAGAAAGAAGAAATAAAAAAAATAGAACACAGGACCTTCCAACGCTACCAACAATGATGCTCCTCCGGTCTAAGTCTCCAGTCTCGCAATAAACTGAGCTACTTATGACGGTGTAGGTCAAGGTTTGAATCTACGTTGGGTTGTTTTCTCTTCACCTTGCCACGCTACACACAGCGATGGTCCTCCGGTCCAAGTCTCCAGTCTCGCAATAAACTGAGCTACTTATGACGGTGTAGGTCAAGGTTTGACTCTACGTTGGGTTGTTTTCTCTTCACCTTGCCACGCTACACACAGCGATGGTCCTCCGGTCCAAGTCTCCAGTCTCGCAATAAACTGAGCTACTTATGACGGTGTAGGTCAAGGTTTGAATCTACGTTGGGTTGTTTTCTCTTCACCTTGCCACGCTACACACAACAATAGTCCCCCTGTCTAATGATTTAAAAACGCGCGTTAGGTCTATCGCGCGACAAGCCTACCGCGGTTTTCCGGCGGATACCATCAATCATCTCACAAACTGAAAATTCGATGCTTCAGCACACTGTATTGAGTATATCTTCTCTTTTTTTTCTCACCGTGTTTTAGTACCTGTTCAGGATATACAGTAGTCCCATGGCTTATTTGCTGCTGTCTGACAGCTTTGAAAAGTTACCAGACCAAATTATGTATCCCTACGCCAAACCATATGATCTTCAAAAACATGGGTTTAGCAGCTGTCACTTCTGACGGTACAAAATGTAGGTATATACCTAAATGTTGACTGTCAGAAGTCAGCTGTGAGCTGTCAGTCAGCACCAAAGAAGCCGTGGGGCTAACTGTACGTACACATTAATTAGGATAATGTGTAAGGAATGAAGAAGATGGGATTTTAGTTGACATGTAGCTGTATATTGGTAGAGGAAAAGTGGGTAATAATTGAGGAAAAGCCACCCTCAATATACCCAACCAGTATTCGAATTTGTATCTCCCCAAGTTACCAATACGTAAGCTTTGTAGAACTACATTGAAAATGGATCAACTTTAGCTTTCTAAAGACTAATTCTATGGATGATTGTAGGGAATCAATGACAAATAGTAAAATAGTTGAACATTGATGTGCGAATCGAAAAGAAAGCATCAATGAAAATAAAAGTAGATGATTGTGTCTATCCTCTACACCTATCGTATTTTTTATTAACCTACGATTTATAACAACCTACAAAACTTCATTAAGCAAACGTCATCCTTATTTTGGCTAAAGACGACAAATGAAAAATAAAATAATCGTGTTGCTATTTATTAATCATGAATTTTCTGATATTTAATTTTGATTAATTTGATTGGACAAAGTATTACCCCTTTTTCATTAGTTGAGACGATACCACATGATTAAGAATACAAATTATAACGTTAAGAACATTAAGGATATGGAATACGAACTACGTATAGTACGTCTGCCAGATTTGTAGGCAGTTATTCTAAATTATAATTAGGCTATTTAATATGTACCATTTGAACAGTTTGATTATATAACAGCACGACTTATGAACCAAATTAAATACATAAGAGAGACGACAACCAGCCACCGGCCATTTAATGTATCACTGTTGAAAGAGGAAACCCACATTTCAACAATGATAATTTATTTTTCCATGCCGGGAATTGAAACTGGGACCCCTAGTTATTTAGGCAAACACGCAACCTTTCGATCTTAAGCTTTGTAAGCAGTGTATAGCTTTATGAGCTTATAACTAATTAGGACCCTTAAAATATAAGGCATGATAAGTTATAAATATTACGTTTACACACTCATTAACAAATAACTTATATTTATTTTCTTTGGTGGTTGCAGTATCAATGAAGTCCAGGCTGTAATATACAAGTTTGCCTGTGAGTTTCTTGGTAGTTCTAGGTTTGAATCTCAGTTGGTTCGATTGGGGGTAACCGGCCCCAGTATGTGGTGTGGTCAGTGCACCTGATTACGAGTCTATGGGTCCTGGGCTCGATTCTTGGCCGATATATCGGATATTTTCCCTTTAGGGGAACTTACCCCAACGATTAGCAGGGTTTGGTTAGTTCGGCTCAAGTTAGGTTTAAGGGCGGTATGCAAGAACGTTAATGAATGATCAGTGGACCGATTGTATGGTCCCGAGCACAATATTGCTCCACCTTTTAACCTATGATGATGCAAGCAAACCCACGCTAGTGACCACTTAGCATCCAATTAGTGTATATATATACATATAAGGGATGAAGGGGTGATATTCCACAGACTCGTCTAGCCTGGTTTGCTGGTAACGAGACTCTTATTATTATTATCATTATCATTAGCACCGCGTCTTACTACCCGTTCGGATTATACGCACTTACGCTAATGTGTAATTGTAGGGTGATTGTGAGATGAAATG
>CABFOV010007437.1:0-14393 GCA_902141375.1 Timema poppense
GGCTTGAAAATAATAAATACATGGATGTAAAGTACCTACACGGGCATCTTAATTTGGCTGGTCACCTAATAGATGAATTACAACTGTAGGCAGTAGCGTACGTAGGATTGCGAAGTATGGGGGAGGAGGGGGGGGTTACTCAAAAGGGGTTTAGGCAGAGGTACACCCGAACCATCGGAGGCTAATTTTTTTAAACCATATAAACCTAACACCTTTTAAAAGGTTTTTTATTGGTATTTGTTAACTTGATCATTAATATTTGTAAATAAATTATTTTATCTTAAGAAGAAACGCTGGCACTGAACGAAAGGTAAGGGGTTAATCCTACTGACCAAAGAATAATATGTTCTGATTGTAAAGATATCCCACTTCCATTCCATGACAGATAGTTCACTCTTATGAAATAAATACATTTGGTGATTGATATAGAAACTACTCGTATTTCTTATCACTTGATATTTTCTTGGCTCACAATGTTTAACCGGTCATACACCCCCTCAACCATTTTATTTTCTCTTTGGAAATACGTAGATCTCGGGGAATCCCCAAACTACGGTAGGGGGACTCAAGACCCCTCAATCCCCCCTCCCCCGACGGTACGCTACTGAGTCTGTAGGCAGTGTTTCCAATACCGCAAGGGGAAAAATCTATCTTTCTACTTTGGAAAAAGGATTAAAATTAAAGTGCTTTCAATCCTTACCTGATTCTAAATTTATTTCGTATTTATTGTCCCACGTCCATGAGCGTCAATTTTTCTAACTGAGAGCAAATCAAATTAAAATCCAGGGACGATAAGTAGTACGTTGGAAAGTTGGCTAAAGTTCTGATTAGCCCTGTGATTCACAGACACGTGTGTATCTTCGATCTCTTCGGCACACAGCATCTATTCTGGTTCGACAAATTGTATATTATTATGGATTAAATAGCAAAGGTACTACATTTGATAATTAGGGTTACAGCCGTATCTAAATATATCATACTATTTAAATTTAAAAATGACACCTGGACACGGGAATCGAACCCAGGACCTTTAATTTAGAATGTGAATTTTCTAGCCACTCGGAAATCCAGGAATAGTTTTCTGTTTAAAGAACATGCTAACGTCATTAAAAACTTTCCCAGCTGATAGTACCTTTTAACAAGGCAATCATGATTTATTCTAAAGATTAAGCAGATGCACTCGCGTTAGCAGGGAGAGGGCGTGTGAAAACAACACTAATCAGGTGACCTGGCGGTCAAGGGGTAAGGTGTCAGACTTATACTTCTATGCTGGGGGTCCGGGGTTCAATCCCTGGTCCCAGCACAGATTTATCTGATTGCCAAACCCTTCCTTCACCTCTGACAAGACGTGTATTGATCACAAATTGTGAATGTGAGGAATGCCAGGCATCCACCATGGTTCGGATCCCACGTTAAACTGTAGATCCTCCATTTCATCTCACAATCACCCTAACACTACACATTAGCTATGTGTATAGCCCGAACGGGTAGTAAGACGCTGTGCTGCTAATAATAATAATAATAATAATAATAATAATAATAATAATAATAATAATAATAATAACTACACTGACCGATCATTTATGTCTAGCCACCTGGTCGACATCCGAACCTCAGCCATGGACAAATCTAGAGAACTAGGGTATATGGGAAACATAATATGACTTCTAGAATAGTTCGGCACAAAGTTATTTTAACATCCCAGTTTTGTCTTGTGTGACTATCGACTTGTTTCTAAGAATATTTTTAACTAGAGGAAATGTTACGAGTAATTTGATTGTTAGATCTAAACTGCGTAGCCCTGCTGGTGACACCTGTCATCTTAGAACGCTGCGGGGTGCGTTGTTCACTTGTCTTATTCAGCTCCACTAAACATTGTCCCAAAACCTTTATTCAGCCGTAAACAAGTTATTAAATATATTTATACATCAATCGCTTACGTCATGAATAGAACAAAATAACGTCACAACAATAAATGATTATAATAAATGTTCTTACCATGAAGGTTATCAGCAAACGGGATAGTGAAGTTAGCTCAGCACACCAGAATTGATCCCCGACTGGGTTTACTGAAGGTCAAGGGGGTAGAGAGCTCATTTTTCTAGGAGTGGGGGATCTAGACCCCCACCCCCTCGGCCCTGCCCTTTCTTTCAAACTTTTCATAATTCTAAAATAATGCTTTGCGTAAGTAGGTATGTTGAGATAATGGGTGGGACTGAACTGAGAGAGCAACCATTTAAGTACGATGGCACTAAATAGTGGCAGTTAAAAAAATAATATCATGGACATAAGCAACAATACTTTAGGTGACCTGGTGGTTTAGGGGTAAGGTGTCAGACTTCTGTGCTGGTGTTCCAGGGTCAATCCTCGGTCCCGGCACGGATTTATCTGATTGCCAAACCCTTCCTTCACCTCTGACAAGACGTGTATTGATCACAAATTGTGAATGTGAGGAATGACAGGCATCCACCATGGTTCGGATCCCACGTTAAACTGTAGGTCCTCTATTTCATCTTACAATCACCCTACCACTACACGTTAGCGTAAGTGCGTATAACCCGAACGGGTAGTAAGACGTGGTGCTAATAAATAAAAATAATACTAAAAGCAAGTTGATAATATAAATGCATTTTTTGTATTACTTTTTCTTAATCTAAGCAACCCCTTCTATTAAGTGTTATAAAATCTTAATATATTACGACTACATTTTAAATAAACCTTTCAAGGATTGTAATTGCGTAGTTGCAAAGTTTCATAGAAATAGGAATAGGAAGTAACGAGTGTTTTTAAAAACTCAGAAATGTTCTCATGTGTCCGTGGCAGTTTTTCTGAGTACGCTAACAAAGTAACACGTAAGGTGTAGCCAGTAGCTCCTAGTAGCCAGTATGCAGGAGAAAGTGATCTCAAGCGTGGAACAAACTGCTCTTGGGAGCGCATTTGAGGGAAATTCAACATTACTATTATAGGATAAACAACATTTAGAAAGAGACAAGCCCTCAAAACTGGTGAAGAATTTTAAAAAGAGGAGGTGAAGAGCACACGCTTCAACACTTATATAATATAATATAATATAATACGAAGTTGAGTTAGTAACGCTTTGAGCTCTCAGAAATCTTTCTTCCAACGGCGAATTAACTTGAATGTTTGCCAGGAGTCCTTCCTAGAACTGGTTCAACTAGTCAAGAGGGGGTTACTGACCATTTCAAACTGACTTGGCCTTGAACTTGATGAGTGCCTTCTCGAGCACTGACCAGTGATGGCACACGCAGTGAGGGGCTACCGTAACAGGGACGAGGTCATTAATTACTTGTTATCTTAACACGGGAGTAGACATGTAAAAAAAATGATGCTTTTAGTACATTCACGAACTTAGTTTACTTGGATGACAGCTCATAAAATTACTAGAAATAGTCCCTAATGCAGGGGTTATCAACCGGAGGGGATCCCACCCCCCAAGGTTTTAGGACGGGAATTAAGACCACAGACTAAAACTGTTTAAAAAACATTTTCTTCAAACTACAATTTTTCAGACTTTGCATAATCTTCTACAGGATATCATACTTTATTGTATAACACAAATTAAATAAAGAGTAAAGCTAAACTTGTACTTTTTATCTGTATAAATATTCAATTTATTAGTTATTGTTTGTTCGTCTTTTCTTGTTATATGGACTGTTACTTAACCCGTCCTTCCTTGTTCCAACGAGTCAACTGGTCTAAATCTGGTGGGAACAGCAACTCTTTCGTTGTGCGCTGTGCTTTAGACTAGAGATAATTGCATGTACTTTTGTAATTTAGTTGTAGCGGAGAACTTTACCGTGAGTGGTTGTGTTGAACCTTGTCCTTAGTTTATAAACAATTTGTTTAGTTTTATGCACTGGACTTGCTGAACTGTGCTCAGCAAGTTATTCTTGAACAGCAGGCCTTCGAACTTTGTGGGGAAGACCTTGTGTACGTTGTAGCTACACGGAACAGATCCATAATTTGGACTGCATAAGTCAATTGGTAAGTTGCCTCATATCCTCCCCCGCCCCCATATAGTCCATTTTATTACTCAGAAGGTGCGGGTAGCATTCACGTATCTCATTATTGGTTTATTGTTGGCGCATTCAGTTTTGTTTGAGTTATTATTGTTTTTTATCCACAGATTTTTGGATCCCAATATGAGTGTCAAAAAAGATGCTACGACGATTCATATATTCAGAATGGATTCATATCCATCAACATCAATACAGAAGAAAGACCTCAATGTGCTATTTGTAGCAAAGCTTTGTCAAATGATTCTATGAAACCAACGAAGTTGAAGCAACATTTGCAAAGGACAAGGAGAAAAGTTCTTTTTTACATAATGGAAATGCTCTAAAAAATGAAGCTGGATTCAACATGGCCATTCCGAGAAATGGACCACAAGGTAACTGAAGCTTCTTATGTCGTAACACTGGATATAACAAAGCAGAAAAAACAACACACAATTGGGGAGACTTTGATAAAGCCCTTCGCTCTCAAAATGGCGGAAATTGTGTTGGGAAATGGATTTGAGAAAAAAAAACTTGCTGCTGGTTCGTTATCAAACAGTACTAATCAAAGGAGAATCAGCGAAATTGCCTTTGACATCAAGGATCAAGGTGTGCAGGAGATAAAGTCTGCATCATTTGGCCTATTCTCAATTCAACTGATGTGGCATCGTGTTCTCAGTTGTTGGTGTTTGCAAGATATGTCCACGCTGGTTCATTTAAAGAGAAGTTTATATTTTGTTCTCTTCTTAAAATAACTACCAGGGTCTCAGATATATTGAAAAAGGTTTCATCTTTTTTTTAATCAGAATATTTTTCGTGGGATAATGTCTATGGGTGCTGTACAGATGGAGCACCAGCTATGTTGGGTACACAATCTGAATTTCAAGTTAGTGTTAAAAAGTGAGCTCCAAAAGTGAAAGAAATTCATTGTATGAGCCATCGTCAGGCACTGGCCTCAAAAACACTTCCAGCTTCGATACTGAAGGTTTTTAAACAAATAATTCAAATTGTAAATTTTGTCAAAGGAGGAGCTCTCAATTAACGTATTTTCAAACAGTTATGTAGTGGCATGGATGCAGGCCATCATTTGCTTCTTTTCCACACAAATGTTCGATGGCTCTCAAGAGAAAATGTAGCTGAGCGAGTGTTTGACCTTAGAGATTAGCTTAAATTATTGTTTGAAGTTCAGGATAAGATGGAATTCATCGCCTGGTTGAATGATGAGGAAACAATCATGCGCCTTGCCTATTTGGTTGACATTTTTGAGCAGCTGAATAATCTGAATCTTCAAATGCAAGGAAGAAATACAAACATCATAAAATGCACTGATTACTTGAATTCTTTCATGAGTAAGCTGGAAAATTGGAATTGAAAGGTTAAGATAGGAAATGTTGCCATGATTTAAAAACTGTAATCAATTCTTGTTGCTGGAGGTAATGACCAAGTTCCCCCAGAATTTGCCAAAATTGAAATTTTGCAGCATTTGACAGCCCTGGAAAATGAATTTTGTCGATATTTTCCTGAACTCAGTGATGAGGAGCTGGATTTAGTGCGAAATATATTCAAATTGTCAGTTGAAAAAAATGCTGATGATTGCCAAGGTGAATTTCTGGAGATGAATATTGATTCAGGAGCAAGATATATGTTCAATGAGAAATCAATCGCAGAATCTTGGCCTTCGATGTGTGATTCGTATCCAAAAGTGGTAGAAAGAGCTATCCATACATTGCTTCCATTTGTGTCGACATATAATTGTGAGTCAGGATTTTCAACTCTTTTGAAAGTGAAAATGAAGCAACGAAGTAGATTAGAGGTTGAAAGTGATCTGCTTTGTGTCCTTGCAACCACTCTTTTATATATCCAAGAATTGGCCAAGAAAAAACCATTACAAATTTCTCATTGACTGAAATCTTCATCTGAACTTGTTGTTTGTTTAAGGTGTCTGTTAATAAATTTGTTATGTAAAAAAAACTTTTATCCACATTTTTAAATACACCAATATTTTTTATTGCTATTAAATTTTTAAAGATACACAGTAAACAGTAAAACAATATGTATTTATGTTGTAATGTCCCTGATTTGACCCTAAAGAATATTTGAAAGCATTGGCCATATTCTCTTATTAATTATATATATATTTTTTATTTGAATTTTATATTTTTTTACTTGGCGCTTAAAGCACGTCTTCTTCTAAATTATTCAGATATGATAGTTACCAGATTGTAACTAGGAAATTACCAGCTATAAGAACATAACAATTGTTGACCAAAATTTGGGTGTAACAATTGGCGTCTAAACCCGGGGCCAACTAATAGTGGCGTAGCAAATGGCGACCAAGCAAGGGGCCCGTTATGAGATCGTAACAAAGTACTAATAAAGATTTAAAAAAAAGGGTTTTCAATATTATATTTATATTATTCCGAATGCAACTTTTGAGTTAGGCAATTTTTAAGGGGAGGAATGACATTCTGACATGTGGTGAAAAGGGTGCAAGTCGTTTAAAGGTTTAGAACCCTAATGCGGTGGTTTCCAACCTTTTTTGGAGTTCAACCCCAACTTTTGCTTCTGAGATTGTCGCGGCCCGTTGCATTTGAATCCTAGATTTTGAATTGATATAAAATGATTATAATTATAACCATTATCAAATGTATCAATCTCTTTTAATATAAACAATTAAAAAAGTGTATAGATAGCATAAACAATGTCAAAATAATCTAAACACAAGCGGCACAGTTAGTCCGATTTTTGAGCCTGCATTGATGCACACAGTTTATTAAACCTTGGCACTAGTGAATAAATAGACAATATGAGATCCGGCTCTACGTTAAGCTGATTTCTATATTTAGTTTATAGTTAGCCACAGCAGAAAATCCGGTTTATCAGAGATAGGACGTGGAAAATGGCAAGAGAACTGCTACAGCTTTTGCACTCATTGATTGTGTACTCACTTTCAGCTTGAAGTCAAAACTGTGTGAGCTCACATGTTTTAAAATTGTGTTACATTCTGCGATTCGAGCACAGGTCTATCAGTTTTTCTTGTTCACTAATTGGCAGCCTCTATTTTTCTTCAATAGAAAAAGGGTTTCGCACAAAAAAAGTGTATAGATAGCATAAACAATGTCAAAATAATCTAAACACAAGCGGCACAGTTAGTCCGATTTTTGAGCCTGCATTGATGCACACAGTTTATTAAACCTTGGCACTAGTGAATAAATAGACAATATGAGATCCGGCTCTACGTTAAGCTGATTTCTATATTTAGTTTATAGTTAGCCACAGCAGAAAATCCGGTTTATCAGAGATAGGACGTGGAAAATGGCAAGAGAACTGCTACAGCTTTTGCACTCATTGATTGTGTACTCACTTTCAGCTTGAAGTCAAAACTGTGTGAGCTCACATGTTTTAAAATTGTGTTACATTCTGCGATTCGAGCACAGGTCTATCAGTTTTTCTTGTTCACTAATTGGCAGCCTCTATTTTTCTTCAATAGAAAAAGGGTTTCGCACTAACTCAATTTGACTGACATCATCAACAGATTCCTTAAAATAATTTTTGAATTCTTATTTAGCAATTTTAGGCAGTCAGTGATTAAAAAAATGTGTTAAAATCGTGCCGCACATTGTCATGTTCTTCAAGTGTTTCGTTCAGTCTTGGGAACACGTCAAGAAAATCTTTCTCAACTTTAGCCAGCAATAGATCTGGTTTCCCAATAAAAGCGCTCACCTTGTCACTTTAAGTGAAAATGTTCGATCAAGACCCCTGCAATGGGAATATTCGTAATTTTTATCATTGTTTCGGTCTGTTTAGAATATTCTTCTAATGTTTTCTTTACAAAAATCACCCGGTTTTCCTGCATACTGGATGTGTTTTAATTCCAGGTGTCGCTTTAGCTTGTTTAGTTTGATACTTTCTGAAGATAAAACAGACAAACACAGCAAGCACAAGGGTCTCTCGCCATCTTTTTACATTAATGAACCTGAACGATAAAAAATCTTCAACACACTTTCTAACTTTTCTTTTCTTACCAGACTCTCCCCTGCTACAACTAGCAGAACTTCTTTTTAGAAATTTACTCATTTCAACATTAATTATGTTGTTATTCACATGCACTTTTGTGAACAAAGGAGGGAAAATCATGAAAACACACAAAAATGAAACCTACTAAACAGCATACACAAGCTTGCCAGATAAGTACACACTGCGCACGATCGGGCGTTGACCACTCAGGGAAGCAGGCTGCCTCAGCTTCGCTAACACTCAGCTTTTACACGAAAGCGAACGAGAGCTCACAGAAGAGAATGGCGAGGTTGGCGGATATTCTGCATTTGAACAAAGCGAGCACTGCAGTGCCACTCACCCAAATACGAGGCCGCTGAAACTGTGTCGATAAACATGCAGTCAGTGTTAGCTAACCAAAATATTCCGTTTCTATTTCCATT
The DNA here is from genome assembly GCA_902141375.1 of Timema poppense. NCBI lineage: Eukaryota > Metazoa > Arthropoda > Insecta > Phasmatodea > Timematidae > Timema > Timema poppense. The sequence continues at coordinate 8,456 of CABFOV010007437.1, forward strand.
TTGAACTTAACTATACTCATCAAAATCTCGTAAAAGAGTAAATACAGTACAAGGTTATAGTCCTCACAAAACTTTCGACCCCTTCGGATTAACGCCACGACCCCCAGGTTAAAAATCACTGCCCTAATGTATCCCTATGCCAACAGCTGACATCTGTAATGAAAACATATTGTAATGTTTGAATGTGATAGTTAAACACAGTAATTTAGGTCAATATTATTTAAATATTTGTTTGAGGTCGGGCTTAAAGCTTATTTATCGTTTTAATCCGCTTAAAAAATTACCACAGCCCTTTCACAAAAGGTCTAACGAACATAGACTCAAAATGGCGATCAACAAATTTGAACCAAGTGATTGAACATGACGGAAACATGTTATATACAATGATGCACCCATGCCATGGATAAACATATTTTATTCAGTTAAATATTTCGAAATACGATAAAATAATCATAAAAGAATTTACTATATATAAAAAAATACAAGTATTTTCTCTTTTCCAAGTAAATACGGTGCTTCTATTAAAAGGTATTGATGTATACACTATATTACACATCATATATAGCATTCCAAAATGAATAATAAGTACTTTTAATTATATTGTTTCTGATTTGGTAGAAAGAAAAGTAATTAAATAGTGTGGAAGAACTTATGTTCACGTTATTTTTAATGTAAAATATAACATAGAATTAAAAAACTTAACTTTACAACAATACACTGATCTTTTACGAGTGTTGACAGCCCAAAAACTAAACATATGATTTTTGAACTGTCATCCAGGTAAAAACCTATAATGAGCAGACTCTAAATTCGTAAGACAATTTACAGACTCTGCCATAAAATATGAGTGAAGGATGACCCTGGACCCGGGACGATTCCTGGATAGCTCAGTGATTAGAGCATTGGCGTACTAAGCCAAAGGTTCCGTGTCCAGGTGTCATTTTTCAATTTTCAGAATTTTATATCCTTGTTAAAAAAAACACATATAAAGCCATCTATGAATAGGTAACATAATTTTTTTTATTTTTACTTTGCTGATTTACCCATTTCTTTTTAAGACAAACATTTTTTTGTTGCGTTCTAACCAAGGTGTGGTCAGAGAGACAAACATGTCTTCTCTCTGACCACACCTTGGTTAGTTAACATCTTGCCGTCGTAATAACTCATCGTGTTTTTCAAAATGACTCAAGTAAGTTTGGTTGTTTAGTAATTTTCTCTTTATGAATTCATATCTGTTTGACGGTAATTCACAAGACTTCTTTTATAACTCTGAGCTTTAAGTTATTTTCATACTTCTTTAATTTCTTTTGCAGTTCCACGAGTATGGTACCATAGTACCGAAACATGCCGGAATGAAGTAATCCAGCATTTTTCCAGTGCTAGATATAATAAATGAGTAATGGGACAGGGAAACAGATTGACTTAGATTATTCCACATCACTCAATTACTTCATTAATTTTGTTTTGCAGATGTTAACCTTAAAAATGTATTCTTTTATTTTACAACGGATTTGAACTTGAAACATTGCTTTGTACCATACAATATTGTATATCTTTAAGTTTTTGTACCAAAATTTTGACGTGTCAACATATATTTTAGACTTGTCATCAACTCGTGTATGGTTTAGTTTATGATGCATTATTATTATTATTATTATTATTATTATTATTATTATTATTATTAGCACCGTGTCTCACTAACCGTTCGAGTTATACGCACTTACGCTAATGTGTAATGGGGTGATTGTGAGATGAAATGGAGGACCTACAGTTTAACGTGGAATCCAAACCACGGTGGAGGCCTGGCATTCCCCACATTCACAAGATATATGATGCATTATTAACTGTATATAAATGTTCATATCTGAAAATATGTTTTTTCACCAGAATGACTTGTAATTTCACTTTATCTTCTACCAATTTAGCAACTGTTTAATCTATCAATTTAATTTTTTACATATATTTCTAGAGCGATCTATCCAAGTCTTAACTTTTAATTATAATCAACTATTTTTATAATGTTTTCTAAAATATTATTTAAACTAGCACAACATCCCACGAGCTACAAACCTTTCTAAACTAGAATAAAATTCAACTTTAACGCCAGGAGTTGTACTATTTAGGAAGTATTTTTAGCCCAAACCAAATTATGACATCACCTCAAGCAGCACATAGATTCGAACCAATAGTATTTGGCTCTTATTTGGCATGTAAACTACGTGGGATACGAACGCGTTCTTCTAGCAAGTCTGGTTGAAAAGTTTTTAACTTTGCTTTATCCAACAAGACCAGCACATCGATCTAATTTCATATTTTGTTCAAAACAGTTGCCTGGCGCTAAGCGAAAAGATTTTGTCTGCTTCATTGGGAAATGGCTACATTTCGTACACTACCACAGCGCTGGTTGCAGCTTGTCCCGGCGTAATGTACCGCGGACGATTCAGAGTTTCTAAGGATACACTAATTGTGGTATTTTACTTTTTTGAAGAGAAAAATAAAGAAATATGTAGTTTAGGTGTGTACCTGCTTGTTTTAATAAATGAATGTATTCCTAACAAGCTCGATACATTCACTTTCATCTCTTATATTTGAGCCATCAAGCATTAAATACCAATTTAGATTTATTATATTGATTGGTTAATGACTCATTCACAATCAGTCAAACTCGATTGTCTAATACTCACTCGTAAGACAGGCGTGTGTGAGTTCCAACACAAGGATTTGACCAGAAACAAGAGACGAATTCCATCACGTGTTTGTTTACCTATTTGTTATGCCATAGCTCAATCCCATCAAGAAAAATCATGTCAACTAAAGATTTTTTGTCAGTTCTTATCACGAGGTCATTAATAATGTATATATCAGCATTATTTTGTGAGAAAGACAAGAAAGTATATCATTAATAGATGTATATGTCGCGTGACCCTTCTTCTAAAAAAATTATATCATATGCTTGTAATGGTACATTAATAAGCAGTGTAATGTCAACGTTTTATACCAAGTCTGTGGGGTGTACTATTGTTATTAATTTGGATGAGTTCCACAAACACGCGTTGTGGGTTGTGGATTGTGGTATATACCTAAACCAATAGTTGTAGACAGACAATAGCACTGTATGGGTTGGACTGGTTGTATATAGGCAGTAGTGTGGGTGTAAGTGATTGTAGACAGATAATAGTATGGGTCTGATTGATTGTATAGAGGCAGTAGTGTGGGTGTGATTGATTGTATACAGATAATAGTATGGGTGTGATTGATTGTATACAGATAATAGTATGGGTCTGATTGATTGTATATAGGCAGTAGTGTGGGTGTGATTGATTGTATACAGACAATAGTATGAGTCTGATTGATTATAAGGACAATAGTATGGGTGTGATTGATTGTATACAGATAATAGTATGGGTGTGATTGATTGTATATAGGCAGTAGTGTGGGTGTGATTGATTGTATACAGATAATAGTATGGGTGTGATTGATTGTATATAGGCAGTAGTTTGGGTGTGATTGATTGTATACAGATAATAGTATGGGTGTGATTGATTGTATACAGACAATAGTATGAGTCTGATTGATTATAAGGACAATAGTATGGGTGTGATTGATTGTATACAGACAATAGTATGGGTGTGATTGAATGTTTAAGGACAATAGGTTGGGTGTGATTGTATAATGATTTCTATATACAACAGGGATGTGATTTATTGTGTACAGACAATAGTGTGGTAATGGTTTACTGTATACAATATAGTGTATATATATACACATACACACACTAGTGTGGGTGTGATATATTAGAGAGAGACAATAAAACGCTGGAGACTGAGTGTAAACGTATTATAATTTCCTCGAATTTAATTACTAAATGTAGGCTAAATATCTTTGGCAGGAAACTATAGATGACTATCTAAATTGACTATCCATCGTTTATTTTATTAGTATATTTTTATGGAAACGATCTAAATCTTAAATTAAGTGGGCCTACAGGATTGATTTCTTATTTAAATTTTACATTTAAGATTCACTAGAGACTGTAAAACCTAATTATTCAACTTATCAATACAATTAGGAAATAAGAGCTTGTAACGTTTTACTCGCTGAAATAACTTCAATATTTAATCTGTTCGTGTTAATGAAGAGAGGTTTATGTGGTTCTTTCCAAACCGGTCGGGGGTCCGGTCCAGTTGTTACCAACACCAGCCACAGATAATGTTAAGCTATAGCTATCTACCTCAAGGTCGTTAAGTCAGAGGTAACAGACACTCTTGGCCGCGACGAGTAAACAAACTCCTCGGTACAACGAACCCACGAGGGGGATCAGACGAACGTAACGTTATTGAACAGCTGGTCAAAAAATATGCCATGAACAACTTCAATGTCCTCAGTCCTCAGCCATTATTAACAAATATTAACAACAACCATATGATGATTATAAAAAGCAGCTCGAAAAGATGGCTCTTTACTTGTATCCGCCCTTGAATTATTAATCACGTCATTGCTATTATGTATTCAAGATAAGTTGAACCTTTATGAAAATAAAATATTGATATTTTAATTCATAATTTTGAAAATATTAAAACATTTTTTGTGTTGTGATGGACTTTATTTCTAAAATAACAGAAAAGAGTTTAAAAAAATGTAATTATATTTTGGACAATATATTAATTTCTACAACTTTAACTAAAAATTAAGTAAGGTAAATATTATAAAATTTCAGTGGACTTAAAAAAATGTCAACACTACATATAATAATAAATTTAATACGCATATTTAACTTATAACTCCTATTTCCAATAATAAAAATGTACTTTATATCATAAACTGGTTTTCCTAAATGGTTTTATACTCTGCCTCCACGCAAATTTGGGTTCACTTCCTCTAAAATTCAGCCTTCCCAATTCCTAATCTAGTAACGTAATTATTACTTAAGCGTATAGCCCGAACTAGTAGTAAGACGTGGTGCCAAATTAATTACCAGAGATAAAAATGATAAAAGGTATATTTACTCCCATTCCCTCTTCAAAAGTTTTCTTTTCAAACTGAAGGACGGATGGATTATACAGCGATGAAAATAATGTATAAAAATACACCAAATAAATGCTCACTGTCTCCCGTGAACAAAATATTTAGAATAAATAGAAAGTCTGCGTTAAGCAAACTAAAAGCAGTGGACTGGGGAAACCTGACTACGGACTTACAAGACTTGAACACAAAATATGGCAAAATAATTTTGTCTTTTAAGGAAGTTTATAATACAACAAATTGACCAATCTCAGAACAAAATACAACCAACGCAATTTGGATTAATTCCTGCCTTTTAGGAAAAATAAAAATCAGAGATAAACTCTATCGGCAATGGTAGTCAAATACAACCAATATAATTTATGAGCAGGAATATAAAAAATAGATGGAAAAGGTTAAAAAAAAAGAGCTATAAACAAAGACAAAATTGAACACCATAGCAAATTAGTCAGGGATTTAAAAAGTAACATGAAAAACACGTGGCGTGAAGTAAACAAAGTGATAGGTAAACGTAGCAAAGATAACCTAGATGAAGAGCTTACGCACACATTAAAAAATACAGAGAACTTGAAAACTTTGTGTAATAGTTTTTCATTTTCTTTTGACAATGGGATAATTGAAATATTGCATAAATGCGATGTAAAACTACTTACACAAATGGAAGACACAATAGCCAACATTTCATTATTCATATCTAAAACTGCCTGTATAGAAATTAATAAAATTATCTCTTCACTAAAACCAAACAAATCACCAGGCTATGATAACATTACAATGATGGAAATACGAAAAATAAGACCAAATTTAATTCCGGCACTAGTAGATATAATAAATACCTCAATAGAAACTGGCACATTTCCCAACCAAATGAAATGCTCTCTTATTAGACCCATTTACAAAAGTGTGAGCCATTTAG
>CABFOV010007437.1:16814-28491 GCA_902141375.1 Timema poppense
GGGCTGCTTCCTGGAAGGGAAAGAGGGGGGGAAACTAGCTGGGATGGACATTTTTTGATTTCGTGCTTGTATTTTAGCCTCTCTGTTTAGTCGGACCACCAGAGAGTCGTGTTCACATTTTGTTAGTTTTGATCCACCTAGCCTAGCCTGTTTATTGTTCTGTCAAGATGAAGTTTAGCTGCAAATAATACAGGCAGTGTGGTAGCGTCCTTGACCACACTCTGTAAGAGATCGACTCCACACTAACAGATTGCACTGTCTACAGAGTCCTTATATTTAATTCCTTAGTCCTTATCATTCCTTAGACGTTGATTCAACTTTAACTTTCTGAGGATTAGTCGATACGGTCTGCTAAGGACTACCAATCACACCAAAGTAAGGGTGCGCGCGCATCGAAATGAAAGCAACAATGGCATTTTCATAGCAATTATACAAACTAGTTTATGTTTTAAATATATTTTTTGTGATTGTACTTAAACTACCTTTCAAATTTAGCCTATCCTGGACGTTCTATCAAAATATGTTAATAATTGTTCTGCTGGAATATCGTATGTTTGCCTCTAGAAGATTTACTTTCGAATAATTTAGTTAGAAGTTATTCTTTCCAACTTTCTCATTGGTTGGCATAGCTACGTGATTACGGGGTACTGTGCTTATTTGTATGAACATAGAATAAAGACATAATCTAGTTCCGAGTTCAAAGATGTCCGTTGTAAATTGTAATTTACTTAAAGTAAACTCTAAACGCGTACTGATGCGCTTGTGTTAGTATTAAAAGTGCCACACGTATTGTATTTAGTGTTTTGTTGAACACTGCAGTGAAGACTTTGAAGTTTTGAACTAAATTCATAAACCATTTCCATATGTTTCTATCGTATATAGTATTTTGTTAACAATGCCAGTGACAGTGGCAATTGCAGATAAAAGTTTTCCCCGACTAAAACCTATAAAGACTTACCTGATTTCTAGTATTTCACAAGAGAGACTCACGTCACTTGTAACCGTATTTGTAGAGCATGATACTGCATCAAAGATGAATTTTGATGATATCATTGATGACTTCGCCAGGCAGAAAGTCAGGAAAACCCATTTTTAGGTTAGTTAACTTGCTAGTTCCTTTATAGTATTAAATAGTTTTTGTAAGATTGTTAACTTACGTGCTTTTTTCCTTAAACGTACTTAAACGTGCAGAAAAATTGAACTTTGATCTAGCAAATAGTGTCTAAGTGTAAAAATAAAAAACATAGTTAGGCTATGTTGTTTGATTTATTGATTTGCATTCGCCTGTCTGCGGTGAGTATGTTTCTCGATAGCCATTTTGAACACGTTAACCGATTTAATTCAAACTTACCACAGTTGTTCTTTGTACTTTAATACAGATCAATTTCATCGATAAAGAAAATCTAAGAAATGTTTGGAAGAAATTAACTCTTGAATGTATAAAAACGCGTCTTCTAAAATAAATCATTTAGGAATTTTCCAATAATTTATATAGTTGAAGATTGGTATATGTGTGCAAAATACTAAATAAAAATAAAGTTTTTAAATTTTTCTTTTTTACTCTGCTTTGTTGGTTGCACGATCTAAGGCACCACTCTCGCGATAGACTGGCTGTCAATGGCGAAAAAATCAGGGTCCGTTCCCGGTCGGGTGCAATGAAGGTGGTTATATCCTAAATGGTTTTTCACTCCCTCCACGTGAATACGGGTGCACCTCCCATAAATTAAACCATACTTATGACTAACTCATTAGGGTAGTTAGTACAAAAACGTTTAACTTGAATGGGTAGTAAGACGCGCTATTTTAAAAAATCTTTCGGGTGGAGGTGAGGGATAACCGGGGGCCCCACGTCTGGTATTGGTGGGCCTGTCCCTCTAGCTTTGAGTTTGATTACAATTAACTTAAAACATAAATTTAAAAACGCTTAAGTTTCTAAAATATTTTCACTAGTAGAACAAAAAAGGCGCCTTGCTCCTAATTAGCCCCGTTTATTTCAATTAGCCCTGTAGGGAACAAATGGATACAACATATTTATCGCCCAATTAATGAAATTAAGTTATAAAGGTCTAGACACAAATACATATACAGTATATAGAGCTTTAGGTACACATTTCGCAACTATTAACTGGCAAACCTTACTTACTTTAAAAGGGAAACATTTGAATCAAGATACCGTCAGTTTTAGCTATAGTAATGAGCGGTATACAGGTTGTGGCAACTAAGAGCTATGCTCAAATCAAAGACCATTAAAGTTAAACACTTAACTAAAACACTAAATCCTTTTAGGGGTCGTCCATAAACCACGTAACACTTTGAGGGGGGAGGGGGGGAGTCCTAATGTCTCCATGCTGTTACATGGGAGGAGATTGGGGTACATCAAAATGTTACGTAACGCAGATCTTATACTCAAATTTTAATGTTTAAAAATAATATTATTGTTCATGTGTTCCCCTTTGATAAACAGACTTATGGATAACTTCCGAACATCTGTGGCGTTGAAAATGCAAGTTTAGCACTTACTTTTGTCTATTAATATTTCGAATGAGCTTAGGTGTTATTGTCTGCCCGAGACTACGAACGCCAAGCACATTCGAAAACACATAATTTCATGCGCATGACAGTAACGCTCGTAGAATGGGCGTTCTGTATGTTCTAGATTTAAGTTAGATTGTAAGTTGTGTGCTGATATAATCAGTAGGTGCATAGAGTGCACTTTAAATACATCAAATAAATTTAAATGGAAAAAATATACTTGTAGATAATATTCATTTGTGACATTATATATTTATAAAAGGCAAAGCCCATCCAATATAAATGTCTATCATGTTATTGCTTTGTATGCGTGTAAGTTAATGCATTACTATATATTAAATCATCATGATAAAATCTCGCTTCAGAGGTCGAATAGTGTAAGGCGTCACTTTTGAGTTAGACCGGTATGCTCACGACGGGGGAGATCGAGGTTCGAATCCTGGTCGGGTGTACTGGGGGTATTTTTCCACTCATCCTCCAGGCAAATTTGGGTACATTTCTTCTAGGTGGAAGCTCGAGATTCGAATCTCTGTCGGATGAATTGGGGGGATGATTTTCCTTTCAAGAGAGGAGAGAAATAAACTCGTAATGATAAAAAAAAAAAAGCTCTGAAAACTAATACCTTCGCTGTTAGTAAATCATGCCCAATACGTTTACATGATAGTTAATTGTTGCCTAGGATTGAAAATCATGCTTTCTCTTTACAGACACAGAGACAGTCATTGATTTCTTGTGCACCGGTTAGTCCCTGTTATAAGAGGAATTTAATGTACCTACATTTGAGTGAAAAGGAGAGCGGTAAACCGTCAATGGAAACGTGCTCACACTTGCCAGAGACATGACCGCTATTTTTCTTACTCCTTGAACCGTACGACGTCACTGATTGTCCGATATATTGCGAGGGTATAAGTCAATACTAATTAGCAGAGATCCGAACCCCACGCTTAACGAACACTTCTAAAAGATATAAGAAAATACTAGGTGATAGAACTGAAGTTTACAGAATTTTAGTGGAGATAGAATGGAAATTCACACCACAACGCTGTCTAAAGCGTAACTTGTAACTTGTTAAAACAGGACAACCACTAATACTCCTAATAGGACAATAGGTAGTGACATAATGGTATTAGCATATAGTAACTGCGATCAAAAGAATAACTTATTTATCATTGATACCAGTCAGCTTACTACAACAACACATAACTTTAAATTTGGAGAACAAAACCACATAATCTTAGTCCTAGTATGAGGAGCTACAAGGGCGGTAGTTAATATTCGCTAGCTAGCGAGAGTTTTAACTCCTAATAGAGTTAGATATAACAATGTAATTTGTTCTTTGAAGAGAAACAGATCTATTACACCAAGTCAGTGGCGAATCACCAGGAATCTAGAAGCAATTGATACTATGGTTGGACATTTCCTAAATAGTACTGCCAGTCCAATCAGTAATATAAACATTAAGTTACCCTGCAACGGGGATAATAACACTAATCAAATCTAGAGGCATCTCAAACAGGCCGTACAAGAAAAAACATAACCCCGCGAGCCACTACTATGGACTAGTAGCACTTCCACAAATTGCGTACCTCAAATCAGTTCAGACTTAGACATATACAAGGTTGGTGTGAGCTTACAGATCCAATTAGGTCGTGGATCGAAGCAACAGATAACCTGGCATCCTCCATAATTAATTCTTACGCTTTTCTATAGCCGCAGCATGGTCAAACAGTCTCTGACGTCTGTTTACGACCCCAATATTTGGACAAAGTCTAATAGAAGTATAAAAATAGTGCACATGGTGCACTATAATAAACTATGCCTTATGGGCATAAAAAAGGGTCAGAACAACTGACCTACATAATCATATCCTATGGGCATTGTATAATAGAGCTCACATCTCAACAAAATAAACTAACCTTATGAGCATAGGAAAACAAATAAGTGTTACCTACAAAAAACATAGCTGTAAAGACATTTACATGACAGAGCCAACAGCTCCACCAATGGAAACTACGCCTTAAGGGCACAGCGACAAACTCAACTATGTCTCTCAATACTCATGATAAGTGCCGTAGCTCGATCTGCGGCTAGGAGGTAATTCAGACGCCACAACCATTGTGGTCTTCTCTACGAAATCTGGAGCATCTCTGGCAGCAGTGTCTCCGACGAGTGGTGATTACAATAAAGGTAACGTGAACCAAGGACCGACTCATATTTATACCAATGGGTCTAGATTAAATGGCCATGATTATTCCAAGCACAGAAAAGGAGGAAGGGATAGTTACACATCGTGCCACCTGACTCCGAGCGCTCGCCGACCAGCTGGCTTCTCCTGAACTGACCCCTCGCTCATTTCTTCGTCAACCGGCTCATGAGATAGAAGTTGGCTTGTGTTGTCTTCCAAAGCCTATGTACTACGTTCGCTGGGGCAGTTTAAATGTTGGTGAGTAAGGCGTTTCATGATGTCGCAGTAAGTCTATATCTGCCACACGTTATAAGAACTTATTAGAACTGGTAATCATGGTTTTGCACCATTCCAAGGGCATGATCGATTGTACGTAATAAAATGTTTTGTTTGTCATTTTTGACACGTTACGGTAAGAAGGAAGATACTTATTACTGACAGACTCAATAATTATATCGTCAAAATCCATTTTACACTAGTGTTTAACGAGCCAAGTAAAAAAAAAAGAGGCAAAGACCATACATATACCAGTATGGACTAAGAATTCATAATCAAAGTCATAATTTTAATATTTTCAAATAATTAAAATGTATATATGTTTATAGAACAATGGTTTTAAATTAAAAATGCAGTATATATTTATATAGATTTCCATGAAATAGGCTACTATCCTAGATTAAATAAATGTTCAGTTTAACTGATTTTAGTAGTGCAACCATATTTGTTTTTGATTGGCTGAACGCAAGGTGTCGCAACTAAGAGATGGACTAAACTCATCTCCTTCCGACAAGCTTTTCAGACAATTACAACCTATTACTGCGATTGCAACATTCACCTTTAGTGAAATTTGTTGAATTATGTTAATGTTTCAAATTCTAATCTTTCAGCCTATTTCACCTTTAGTGAAATTTGTTGAACTATATTAATGTTTCAAATTCTAATCTTTATAGTCGATTTCACCATAAGTGAAATAAAATGTTGATTCATATCAATGTTTCAAATTCTGATCTTTCAGTCTATCTATTATTAGCACCACGTCTTACTACCCGTTTGGTTTAAACGCACTTACGCTAATGTGTAATGGTAGGGTGATTGTGAAATAAAATGGAGGACCTACAGTTGAACGTGGAATCCGAACCACGGTGTAGGCCTGGCATTCACCACATTCCCAAGTTGTGATTAATACACGTCTTTTCAGAGGTACAGGAAGGGTTTGGTAATCTGATAAATCTGTCCCGGGACCAAGGATCAGTCTATTTCACCTTTAGTGAAATTTGTAGACAGAAAATGAGAACAAATTCACTATCTCTCTCAAATGTAAGCTTGCTACGAGTCTATGAGGTGTAAATACTCTATAGTGCGTGAATTAAATAAGCCCACCCAAAGTTAAATTAGAAATTCTTTTTCTAGAAATAGAACTCAAAAATAATAGAAAATATATATTTGTTACGCCATCATTAAATTGAATAATGTGCATATTAGTTTTACATATTTTTAAAAGTTTTTTTTATCACCGCGTTTTATTACTACCTGTTCATGCTATACGTATGTATGTGCATAATAAAATTGGCAAATTGGGTCTTGAATTAATTTCTCAATTATAGTAAAAAATTGTATATATTTTATTGATTAATTTTTTTCCATGGGCCACGTGAATACGGGTTCCCTTCCTATAAATTCAACCATACTAATTCCTAATACAATAGCGTAATTAGTACATAAGCGTATAGCCCGAACGGGTAGTAAGATGTGATACTTAAAAAAAAGCTTACTGGGGTAGGTGGAAATGGAGGGGCAGTAACTGGGGGCCCATTAAAGGTTATAGAAAAAGGTCATGGCTGTGAACGTAAAAGAACAAGTGCGGCTTACAAACGGAATAAAAAACTAATCTCAGAAACAACAGGAAGCTAGGAAAATGTAAAAATGTGTAATGATAGATAATGTTATAATGATGACGGGATTACCTACCACATTGGAGGATTTATTTATTTTTTTTGCACATCAACAAATCTAATTTATAGCACTTAAATTATTCAAACTTTGCCCTCAGCTATCTCTAAAGAATATATTACAGATAGTATACGTCAAAAGTAATTTACTATTCATAGCCCTCCCCCCAAATTATTTTAGTCTGGATACAGCCATAACTATGATAACCCAGGTAAACTTTTTAAACGCTTTTTAATGGAAATTATTTTAAATTTAGTAGTAAGTTATCCAAAGTTCAAAATTATTAAATATTTCTTTCTTTTTTATCTTTATTAATAATGTAACAAAGTTTAAACTTAAATAATTAAATAAAAGAAGTGTACAGTACATATTTGTTAAACAAATAAAAAATCAATTTAAAATTATTTTGATCAAACTTGGTACAAAATTGATTAGCATTTTTCTATACCTATTGGATGTTTGCAATCCACGTCCTGGGGTACTCCGATATTCAACATTATACTATTCATATTTTATTAGTGCTTAAAACATTAGGCCGATTTCTTGTTAGTGGTAAGTAGTGAAAACATACAAATTATCAGTTGTACTATAGATCACAATAATATACGAAAAATGTTACCAGAATAGTGCTATCTGCTATATACTATAAGGGGTTGTCGTACGAAATATATTTACGGCTGGGGGAGAGCGGGGAGACAGTGAATTTCCCAACTGTAGGCGTTCTGATAAAAGAAAAATTCTCAAGTGACCAGGTGAACAGGGCAACTTTAGGAATGCCCCCCAGTTAAAAGAGGGGAAACGGAGGAGGGGGTGTTGATCGACTCTTCGACTGCTTTTGTTCTGCGGAAGTACCAACTTGGTCTACTACCTAGAACCTGAACAAACATAGCTTTCACACCTAGCAAAATGTCCACAGTTATCGTGTGGGCAGACAGATCAGTGTTTAAGATGCCTCTGAAACGCAAGGTCACGTCGCTAAGGGGAACGGCAATTGTAGTACAAGCACATAACTTACTGCTGTTTCAAGCACTGCCAATTCACATAGCCACGATTCGATGACTAAAGAAGTAATGAGAAAGACGAAGTAAATAAATGTTCATGGAATTATTGTAACACATGGCATATCTTACTCTTTTCTTCTTCCTCCCCCCCCCTCTTTCTCTTNTTCATCTTTTCTCTCTTTGTCAGTCTCATCTTCGAGAATTAGTGATAGAGTTTTCATCATTTAATAGCGTTTTGAGGACCATTGAAATAATAAAATCATATTGATAAAGTTGTACTTTAGCTTGGAAATTTGCTTTCAATTTTCTGGTGTTTCTTTCGATTTGGTGACATCACGTTTTTTCACTGTTACAGATTCGATCACTGATCAACGCTAAAGCCACGGACGACATCAACATTCGCCCAAACAAAATTATTAGAAGGGCCATATGAGGAAGTGAGAACGTTACGCTACAAGACGTCATGAATGTGTGTCAGTGAACAGGAGACTTGGAGTTTTAGCCGAAAAGATAATTGTAATTTGCATGAACAAATTTGTAAGAAAAAATATCTTTAGATCAAACAAACAGCTTACCTATGAAAAAAAAACAGACATGTAGAAAACTGTAATACTGATGTAATCGTTTTGTTGGCGTCTGCATTTAAAATCAATTTAAGAACGTATTTGAAAACAATTCCAATTTAAGGATATAATTACATTTATGAAATTTGTAGCTTGAAATATTGCTATTGACATATTTTTAGAATGTCGACACTTGGTCAGGTTATTTTGGCATTAACAAAGAATCCAAACCCATGGGTGTCTTGATAGGTTATTGTGTGGGCGTTTCAATTTTTGTAAAGATCAAATCACTTCGAAAGCTATCAGGTGGCTACAAACATAATATATATTCCTCAGTAGCGTGATCGACTGTTGAAAACCCCAGTTCCGATGACGAGTCAGATCACTCACTACATTCTCTGTGTTAGAATTACCATTATAATTGTCCTACGTCGTTCATAACAGCGTTGTGATTTTCCTTCCTCCAAGTTTGACTCCCCTTTCTACATCCGTGAGAAAATTTACTTTTATTTACCAGAGTGTTTGAGTTTGGGTACCACTACGAGACCACGTGACGTCAATCAGGGGGCCTCTTGGTTGACTATTTATAAGCGTTTGTAGAGCGGATCAAGATGGACAAGTTACAGCAGCTGGTAAATATTGTTGACGCCGTGCAGACCGTAAAATTGTGTGAACTAATTGTCGTTCAAAAGTACTGGGTGGATAAATTAAAAGCGGTTGATACAAAGTTCGGGAGACGCCTTATAGCATATCTAGATGGCGAGCTTTGTGTATTTTTACCCTGTCGTTTTGGTACTCTAACAGATGAAGACGTGTGTGATCTTAATAAGGAAAAATTGAACTTTACCTGCATTGGAGTAAAACCCGGTACACCTACAATTGTGAACTTTGAATGGGTTTAAAAGAGGGGCAGCATCGAGCAGTTATCAACAACATCAGGCAACACAGCTTCACTGGCAATTATAACAAGTTTATCATCAGTGCAAGAGTTAAATACGTGTACTACTGAATTGCACAGTGGACAGGTTAAAGACTCAGCAAATCATCCAAAGCGTTTGGCGGTCAGGTACGCTCAACATGCTTAGAACCGACTATATTAATGTAATGTTTGTGGGTCATACAATTGCTGGGCGTGCCTAAATGACAGTAGAAAATATTCACAGTTTGTCCGTGAGTGATAGACATTTAATTTACAAAGTAGTGAACCACGACAAAAAGGATCGAAGCTACATCGAGTTCTGCGACTCTACCTGTCACACGGTAAGAGCGACTGAAGAACTACCTTACGAGAGCATCGAGGAGTCTTACCTGTGTGATATGACGTGACGGTAAGAGCGACTGAATAACTACCTTACGAGAGCATCGAGGAGTCTTACCTGTGTGATATGACGTGTGCTGTGTACAGTTTCCACAAAGGGACGTTGTGGCCATGTTGCCCAGGCCTCCACCACCCTTTCGAGCTCCACACCACCCTCCAACAGCCTTCATGACATCACAGCCACCATCCCCACCCCCTAAGTTGCCAGCCTACCATACATAAGCGTACTCACAGCCAGAGTGATCCACGTGCTTATCACCAACGGAGGAGGAGGAAGTAAAAATCCAAGAACCCACAAATTTCGAGGATTTGCTAATGGGGCTAGGAATGAGGGATAAGTGTGTCCGCATTTGTGTGGATAGAGTTGGAAATAGTGTAATTAAAATACCCTCAGCTTAATAGGGCAGTGTTCGAACTACCACTGCATCAACCAGCCATACCAGATGAGCTTTGCTTAGTTAGGTGCTTGTACAGCTCACAAGGCCTAAATAATATTGATGATGGTCATTTAAAAAAAAATGTTGTTTTGGTTGTATGCTATGAATGTTTTAAGTATAATTTATTAGTCATCTGCTGTTTGTCAATAAATAAATAACTAGTAAGAAACATGTTTTTTTAAACCCTATATATATTGTTTGAAAATCCTTGGAGAATCAAAGACAGGAAGGAGATGGCAACATTGCCAGAATGAAATATTAAAAAGCGCAGAGTGGTAAATGTGTAGTTAAAATAGCGTTAGCAAAAAATAAAATTAAGATGTAGGATCTGAGTAGAAAGTAGGAACGAGTATACTATTAATATTATAATTTCAAACAGTTTCACTGCTTAAATATTAGTTTATAATTTTAACTAATATGGTTTTATGTAACTTTAGCAAGTAGAATATATAGTGTTATGAGTATAAATGAGGAATAAGTATACTATTATTATTATTTCATTGCTTAAATATATGTTTATAATTTTAACTAAATTTGGTTTAAGGTACACACACGCACACGAACACCCACATAAATTCACTTTATTTAGCACCGCGTCTTACTACCCGTTCGGGTTATACGCTTAAGTACTAGTTACGCTAATGGGTTAGAAATTGGAAGGTTGGATTTAGATTAAGTTAACCAGCATTTGCGTGGAGAGAGTGTAAAACCACCCCTAGCCTACCCGACTGAGATTCGAACCTCAACCTCCCCCGTCCTCGCCAGTCTGGCTCTTCACAAAACAAACGCATTAGCCAACTACGCCACCGAGGCGGGTGACTGTGATGGTGTATTATTAAATGCCTAACGAGAAATCAAAAGGATTTAATCCTTTTAGAAATAATTGTTTTATTCCTTGAGCCACTTAAAACAGCAAAAAAGAAGCTTTATTTTAAATATAGTTTAATGTTCTAATCTATAATTTGCTGACATAAAATATATAACTTTTACATTAATTCATAAGTAATAGCGATTACAATTATGAGTACTTTGAATCAATATTATAAATGCCAAACAAAACAAATATCATGTAAACAATAAAGAAATGTATTTTAAATATCAACTGATGTTTGATTTGTATAATATATATGCAACCAGCCTCCCTCATCATCCCAATCAAATAATGGACAGAGGTGGAAACAAGAGAGTTATAATTTTTATTCATTTAAACATAATACAGCTCGATGGGGGAGCGGAACATTAGAGTTTACAAACACCAAGCGGCAACATACGCCAGACAGGTGAAGTAACACATAAACAAACACATGCCACGGCCAGAAGGACGATTCAACAATAGCAAAATATCTGTCTTATCTTAAGACCCTAGAAATGGCACCGCCAACGGGTGACCCCAAAATTGCTGATAAATTGGTCTCCTTACATACATTAAACGCTACAATTCTCAAATAATAGCTCAGAGACTCGACCCAAGCTCTAGCATAGCCCAAAGGGAGCCAAGACCCCATTGTTAACTAAAGAAGCCGATAGGCATATTAATAGCACCAAAATGAATACCAAGTTTTCGAGCCCAACAATGGTAACTCCACCCTTTAAGGAATAAGTTGGACCTCGTTCGGAGATTTGTGAGCTAGGTGGCCCGCGGCCCCACTATTAAGAACCCATAAACTTATATTTGTTGAACATAACAATAA
>CABFOV010007438.1:0-28480 GCA_902141375.1 Timema poppense
ACCAGACAGACCAGTGTGAGGGTACAGAGCTACATCCTGTGACCACCAGACAGACCAGTGGGAGGGGTACTGAGCTACATCCAGTGACCACCAGACAGACCAATGGGAGGGGTACTGAGCTACTTCCAGTGACCACATGACAGAACCGGGAAAGGGTACGGAGCTACGACTTTCTTTCACCGTATCAACGCTATTTGACATTGTTTGTGATATTTTAGAATATGATTGACTGAGTTAAATTATTTTGTATCTTTTGAATATACTCTTTTTACTTAGAAGAAAACTCTTCTATTCTTGGAATGGATTTTGTATTTCAGTAGAATTGTTTATTTCACCTCTCTGTGATGCAATTTACCCAAGATCCGATAATTCGGGGCACACTTTATTCCATTCTTTGACTTGGACTATAACCCTGACCACCGGCACAGATCCCAGTTATTAAAATATTCTCTATCAAAATTGGTAGCCTTTACGCTGGATATTTCAAGTCATGGATATCCATATGGGCACACAAGAAAGCGACCCATAGAATTTTATAAATTACTGACTACCAAAATGTAAACACCAAGAAATATATATTTGTAAGTCATGGCGAATACTTGAACTAAAATTAAGTTATTTAATCCCCACTTAGAAAAAGGATCCCGATTGTCACACCCCCATTAGGCAAAGGAACCAGGAACTCTCCACGCCCGACTTAGAAATATTAACCAGACTATATCCATCCCCCACTTAAAAAGAGGAATGAGTGTCGATCGACACCCTCTTCAGATTTATGAATGAAGGTTCCTCTACACCCCACTCGGTAAAATTAACATACTCGCCTTACGCCACAATCAGGAAAATGAGCTAGGTTTCCTCTACGCTAGTCCTAGACATAGGGATCAGTGCCCATTTATTCCACAATAAGAAAAAGAACCAAGGTTCTTCCATGTCATCTCAGATGATGAACAGGGCCCACTCTAGGATCTCTATAGAAAAATAAAGAAGGTTATTATCTACCTCCACTCAGAAAAAAAGAATTTATTGTCCCTTCTTTGTTTGCAACTCTTATTACAATACATTTACAAAGCTATGGCCATTTTATTTTTATTTTAATGTATTAGCTCCCTATAATTCTGGTTTAGTTGACTACAAATATAAATTATACAATCCAACAGCTTTTATTTAATTGATTAATAGAGAGTAAATTATTAGAAGAGCAGTTAAAGAAATGCACTTACATTAGCATAATAATGACATGAAAACCTGTTAAGTTATAAATCTTATATTAGATAAACAATTACAGTGCATCCTTTGAAGATCCGAACTATATAATTTCAACAGCGAAATTTTATTCTTTAGTTTTCCCCATTCCTTTGATCATGTGCCCACTAATAGGACTTTTTATTTTTATTTAGTGTATGGCTTATTAACTGTGTATAACAAATTACCAGCTATAGAAGCCTAGAAAACTAGATAAAAAGTTTGTATTTAAAAATATTCAATATTCAATTAGTTGTAAAGCGTTTTAAAAATAATTGTAAATCTAGTCGGCTGGGATCGATCCTGGTGCCTCACGAATTAGAGTAGTGTTGTACCAACCAGCTGTGATGTCATCCTCTCTCTCCGCGGTCAAACTCGTGAGAATGGACAAGTGAGTCTGATGGAAAGTTTCCTCAGTCAGTAGTGGTAAGCCTGTTGTCAGGCTGACTCCCGGAAACGACCCAACCACGTTTCTTCCCGGAGGGAGATCGGTTGTCTCCGGTTCCGGGGCGTTCGACCCAGCTACTTACTGAACCATGCCAAAATGGGTTATTTTCATTGAACTAAGGGAAAACCCTTTCGATCTTTTGGTTCAGTCTGGCGGCTTTATTTATATTAGCGGGGAAAAAAAAAGGTTTCTTTCAGAGAAATATTCTTCTCTTTAGTTTTAATTTTCACAAAATTAATTAATTATTCAAACAGCTATAGAGTGAGAGAGTGGATTACAAAAAATGCACCAATAATGGTTTATATATATAGTAGAGATAGGAAATTCGATTCCTCGATACCTAATGATTCTTAAGGTTATCAAGAGGATCGAGAATTGGGAAAATACCTATATTCTGGATGCCTCAATTCCTAAAGATACGTGTAAATTATCGTTAATGTTTTAGTTTTAGTATATAACAATTGCTTTGCAAATTTACCGTCACAAGTTAAATAATAGTATAGTTAAGTTTATTTGAAAATTTTAAAGCCAAAATTAAAATTATGAATGTAGTTTATAAAGGAAAGAATGTTTTAAAAGTCTAATTGTTATTTAAATGATGTTTACCGAGATTTCCAGAGTAAAATCAAATTGGTAAAAAAGGTTCACCAATCACGGCAACCATATTAGTTTTAGCTTTTTAAACTATTCATTGAAGGTGCTACAAAGTGGTAAATAATTTAAAATTCCATTTTCACCGGCACTTAAATGTATCCATCATATTTTCATGTGAAAATTTAAATGTATATTAAACTTTAAACCAAATTATTTATGCATCCAACGGGAGAAGTTTATCGTTACATTTTCTCCAAAAATAAATTACCCTTTTAACATAAATAATATATTTTTTAAAACAAATATGGCCATTCCCACTTTATTTAAGGCCTATTCTAGTAAGAATTGAGTTAAGAAGAAGTGGGGTAAACATTTAATAATCGTAATCAAGAATCGGACTCTAAAAACACGTTTAGTCCCATCACTAATATAAAGGTTCGTGTTTGTGAATAAATAAATATAATAATTAAATCAAGAGATGTAGCAGTTCTTATGTTATTTGAATTCAAATATTTAATCCTAATCTTAAATTTTCTTTTGATTTTCATACAATTTCGAATCCTCAAATTCTTACATATGTACAATTTAATTTTAGGCGGATACATTTTTAATTGAATTACAAAAAAAGTTGTTTTATGCCTGGTGGCACTTACAAACGCTATTTTGTTTGCCATGTCTATTACGTCATCAACCACAAATATCAATTTTTTTCTTTAGTAAATTAATTATGTTAATAGAATATTGTCAATTTTTGTGAGTGTGTTTCTTTCCTAAATACAAAATTCTATAATATAGATATATATGTCCTTTCACTAATTATTTAAAATGGTTATTTAAAGTCAATGTCTATATAGTTATTGTATTCAAGATACTCATGAGATTTTATGAATTTCTAATCTTTCGAATAACGTAGGACTAGAGGGATTTTAGGACTCGAGCTTTCCCTTGAACTTTCCCTGAAACCTGATGACTGCGTAGCTACTGTATTTACCACTACCAAGCTCGAATAATATTGTTCTACTTGTTACATGAATTCATACTACGAAAAATACTACGAAAAATACCAACCAATTTACGATGAATTTTAACCTTGTTTCTCTGGAAAAATTTAAAATAGCTTTATGAAAATCTATAATGCTCAGGAAAATTTTGCGAGATAATAGTTGCAACCAAATGGTTGAAATAAGATTAAAATCTACATATGGAAAACCACACTCATTACACACGACTGGAATTAAAAGCATGCGTGCATCATAGCAGACCCAACTCAGCTCTTGGCTCGGGCGAGGTATGGAATTAAAATGGAAAATAAAGAGCTGCGATATGCCAGAAATGTGTGCAGTGCATTCGTATTTGAATGATTATTGAAAGTTTTCTGTGGTGACAATAGGGAACAAATCAACCATCTTTCTTGTTAATAACTACAGTATGTTCATATTATGATGGAATAAAGATTTGTACGCAATGCTAGCTGTGAAGTCATTCTAAAATGGTCAAAATTAGTTTTTTCAACGCAGTTTTTACCCAAATATATTTTAATATTGTACAATGTTATGTTTTAGGAACTTCTATTAACTATTTATCTCAATTAATGTTTAGTTAGAAATGATTCACGTGCAATAAATAGTGTTGGTGTAAATTTAAGATTTCGAGCCAACTTTATCACAGAGTTGATAGGCATGTGAAGCACGCTCTTAAAACCATATCTCCCTTGTAAATATTAATCAAATTCAGTGTGAGTATAGTTCCTCATACACATGGGTTAAATATTTTTAATCACAGTCTTGATTCAGTTGGTAAGTAGAATTCTAATGTAATTTTAGTTTCCTGGACACGTTTAACAGAAAGATTAATTATACCTTGACATAAAAAGGAAGAATTTATAGTATAGTTAAATTAATTCCAACAGAGTTTATGGACACGTCGAAATTTTTAAAATGTTATGAAAAGGTAAACTCATCATGAACAGACTGTAGCTGTTCAAAGATAGCGAAATTTACTATGACTCAAGGAATCAGAACTTAAATCTAGATAAAGTGAACGTTTTAACTCATTGATATTGAATAATATTGAATTTATCATAATCAGAAACGGCAGACCTGCTCTAAATATCATGTTCATTTTATTTTGAATAAATTTAAAAATGACACTGGGACACGAGAATCAAACCTGGGAGCATAAAGTCACTACTGAGTCATTGATGGCTGAGATATTAATGATAACTCTTAGTTGCCGATGATATTCATATATCCATCACAAACTCTGCCTTAAAATATTAATGAAGAATGACCGTGTGCTCCAATTCATCATAATATGATCAGATATGGCTGATTTCCGTAGTTATAATCATTCATCCCCTATGCTTGGACTTTAATATATAATTAATTGTATAGCATTACTTTATTCCATCATTTGGTTTGGTTTTCTGGGGATAGAGGGCTAAGGGTGCAAATTTAGGGGAGGTGTACTTGTGTGGATATTTTTCCTCAACGGTTTACGACTCCCCCTCCGTAAAATTGAAGATACATTTTCTTTAAAATTGTATATTTCTCGTATCTATCACTTTGGAGTAATAA
This sequence comes from Timema poppense, assembly GCA_902141375.1. Classification (NCBI taxonomy): domain Eukaryota; kingdom Metazoa; phylum Arthropoda; class Insecta; order Phasmatodea; family Timematidae; genus Timema; species Timema poppense. Next base: position 4,864 of record CABFOV010007438.1, read on the forward strand.
TATAATGCGTATATCCCGAGCGGTTAGTAAGAACTAGAGTAGATATTTGATTCTCTAGATGACTACTTACTGATGTTCAACGTAATAACTAATACTAAATCCTTTAATAACCCGTCTTACGTCCGATTAACCGAGAAATTAGCTATACAATTACGCTCTAACTATTAATATCATAGATTTGGGTTCTCTGCGGTATTTATTCGAAAACATTTGAAATTAGGTTAAATTCAATAGGCCTGTATTTTAAAATAACTATTTTCATATCTCTATGTATTATTATTTTTGTAGCTGAAAGGTTATGATAGTTTTAATTCCACTGTTTAGTTATTTATAATTAGCCCAGCCTGCAAGTAAAGTAAACAGATGTAGTGTGAATGTTTAGTGTTTCCCTAGTGGATAGTTGCTACAGATCTGCACTTATTGCCAAGCTAGCAAAGGTTTACCCGTTGTCTGGTATGTTTTGCCATTTATGGGTAAGACCTGGCTCATAATATTACCGAGGTTAGATAAGGGATGGTTTCCTAAATAATTTACTTACCACTCTACTCCCTAGCAAATATGAGTAAATAACTTTAAATTATATGATCCAATAATACAATGACAGAAATTAAAATGAAACCCAGAAGGGTTTTTTGCTAGGAAACCATCCTACCTCTCTTTTCCAATGCCAAATTTAAAGGGTTAGTCTTTTAATGAAACATTAGTTGCTTAGCATATATTTTGCCACCATTTTCACATTCAAATCGTCCTCATTTTTCTCTGACATAATGTTAGCCGCACTCAATTTAAACCTCACCTCCGTTCAAGAAACGCTATTATTTTGACTCTCACGATGATTTGTAGGACTCTATTTTTTGTTCCCCTTTTCTTCGTGTGTTTCTTTTTCTGCTCTTTGATTTATCGCTTGAACTATATAACGTATTTATATTCAGTATTCAAACCCGGTGTAGTCGTACGACGCCCTCAGCCCCTCCAAACCTCCTAAAACACACGTATATAAAAAAAAAACAAGATTGTGAAACATTTAATTTAAATTGTGATAAATAACCTTACAGCACTTTAGTTATTTTGATAAGCATTCCCGGTATACACACTAACACATACACCAGCACACACACACACACACAGAAGGCCTAGGCTGGTTTCGTGGAGGCACGGTAAGTGTAAGCAGATATGTATAAAGACAAATGGCCGCCTTGGGTGTCGTTTTCACGGGCACAATACCAGGCGAGTCGAGGCTCAAAAGAACGATGGGGTGAAGCGGTGCAGGGGGAAGGGGGACTAAGTCCAAACGGGAGGGGTTAGGAAGGGAGGTAGTCCCAAAATTGAGTTAGCAGTAGATCGAATATATTATTTACCCCCACGCTCTCTACCATCACTAGTACACCATCAACAACCGCCCAAAGGGCTTTACACTGTGACGACAGGCTTGGGTCACGACCCCCCCCCCCCAAGAAACAAAAACAGATGACATACAATTCAAACAAAGAGAAGGGAAGGCTTTTGAATTTGGCTGATTGTGCCGCGTTGCACAAATTGGTTCATATCTTAGCTGATCCTGGTTGGATGCGAGTGTCGCGTATAAACGACTTTTTTTGCTCCCCCTTCCGCTCCAATCCGCCCTTTCCTTTACTAATTTATAAATATTGTTATTGACATATATTTACAAAAAAAACAGTTATATGTCAAATCCAAGGGCTCACAAGCAAGTATATATTATTCTTATAGGATTCTTACCAACTTAGATGTGCAGCCAAATAACCATCAAGGTTCGTTTTGACCAGGTGTATTTTCTAAGTGAATGTAAGGGTTTGTATCTCGACATTATTACTCAGAGTGATATTTTTCTAAATTATTTCATACACTTCTTTTGTGTGGCTGCGGGTAAATTAAATTTACCTTCCTCATCCCTACCACATTATTATTGAGGAGGATTAGGACGTGGGGCCAAAATTATAGCAAGGTTACAGGTTGGAATTCAGATAACACTGACGAAAACATTCTCTGCTAGATCGTATACCTGTTCTTCGCACTGGAAAACTATAAATTAGATTTGTTATTTATAGTATATAAAGTAAACAAAAATTAATAGAAACAAAATTTTAATTTATGTTTACATATTAATCCTTTATTGTTTAACCTGTGATACAAAAAGCGAAAATAGGCTAACACACAATGTGAAAACAAAAATATTATTTGAAAATGTTTTAAAAACTAACATTAATTTTTAATATTGAGTTAGAACTTCTATCTACGCAATTTTTTGAACTCTTGTCTGTTGGTGCTCAATAAAAAAATAAGATTGTCACAGCTTGAATAAATAATTGTTAAAGGGTTGAAATGAAATCCAATCAAAAGTATTTTATCATTTTTTACTGCATTTATCCATTTTACCCTTTTTATACTATTTACCCTAAAACTTGAGTGTTTACCTTATTTACCCTTGTAACCCTCTTGACCCATTCCACACCAATTAGGCTTTATACCCAGTTAACCTTTTAACATTTATTTCCCTTTTTAATAGTTCTAGTCCTTTTGTGGTTTTTAAATGTTTAACAGTTATTATTTATTTTACATTATAACTTTTTTCTTTTTATATAATTTATATTTTACTATTTTTAACCTTTATGCTCATTTTAATATTTTTTCTCAATTGTGCTCTTTTGCCATAGTGGTCATTTTTGAACACGTTTGCAATATTTGCCCTTTTGTATCTATTATCTTTTCGGTTAAATTTACTTTTTACTATTTCTACTTATTTACCTTATTCCCTTTTAACACCTATTACCCTAAATTAATAATTTTTTGCCCCTTTTTTCCCCTAACTCCCCTATTTACTCCTTTAGCCCTCTTTACCATTCCCCACTTTTAAATTATTACCCCATTAAACTTTTACCTTTCTTTCTCTTTTTATACCTTTTACTGCCCTTTTGTCATTTATATGTTTTATTACTTTTACCTCTTTTAACCTTTATTCCCTTTATAAATTTTATCATAATTTTTTTGCCTTTTTTACCCTATACTTTCCACCCTTTTTCCCCCTTTTTTGTGACCTTGTTGACCTTTTACCGTTTTATTCCTTTAACTCTTTTGGCCCTTTTGAAACTTTTTATCCTATATCTTTTTATTTCTTTTAGCCCTTTAAGCCTTTATAACTGTTCATTTTTTAATGGTTTCTCTTTTTAATATTGTGACCCTTTTTCCGTTTTTAACCATATTTTGCTCAGTTGTGCTCCTAACCCTTTTTTACATTTAAGTTATTTTAACACATTATTGCATTTTATGACTTTTTGATCTAATGGCCTTTTTTGATTAGATTTATTTTTGGAATTATTAGCATTTTCGTCTTTCTATCTAATTTTACTTTAATTTATCGGCTCAGCTCCAGAATAATATTTGAGGCTTAAAGGAGAAATATTTAAAAACCTGTATTAGAGGAGAATTTGGAAAAAAAAAGTATAAATTATGTATGGTTTAAAGGTAGAGGGTCAAAATGGTTAAGTGTTTAAAGGGTAAATGGGGTAAACGGTAAAAATGGTAGATGGTTAAAATAATTAAAAGTTTAAAAAGTATTAATTCATAAAAGTTATTTACTTTAAATAAATCACAACTTTCAACACATTTATAATACATATATAATATATACCATGACGACATGAGAAGATCTAGCCTTAAATACCAAACTCGTTCTGTTTACTTTCCATAGCAACCAAACTTAATTACAAACATTTATATGTAGTGTAGTAGTAAAGATTTCCCATGGCATTAATATCTATTCATTTTTTCTGTTTTTAATTAATTAGAAAAATTCCAATAAAAATTTTAAAATTCTCGCTTAGAGGTGCACATCTTCGTGCACTGGTGATACTAATATGTAAATTTAAGACCTTTCGGTGAGGTAGATATTATGCAATGCTCATGACAGACACACAAACTCTTCATTTTAATAATGTATAGATTTGTATATGTAATCCTTTCGTTCAGTAATCAATTATTTATATAAATATCTAGGTGCTAGGACTGAATGTTTAACTTAAAAGTAAGATAATACGATTAGTATTAGTTTTTAATTAATTATTTATATATATTCTGACTGTTCAGTTAATATTTGTTAAGTTTCATAAATGTATGTGTCTAAAAATAAAAAAATATTACAAATATTGCCTAAGTTGTATTCAAGCATAATTTGTTTCAAGAGTCAAGTAAATAAATAAATAAATGACTAAAATAGCCAAAGATATTATTTATGCATTTTAGTGAGGAACTCTCCATCTAGATATCATATTCTGAAAATTGGAAAATGACACCTGGACAGGGGAATCGGACTCGGGACCTTTGGCTTAGTACGACACTGCTCTTACAACTGAGCTACCCAAGATTCTTCCCGTGCTCATGGCCATTCTTCATTCTTCACTTATATTTTAAGGCAGAGTCTATGATGGACGTGTGGAAATCATCGGTTACTAATGTGTGAATAATTAAGATCACGAGCTATCAGATAACGCAGCCACCTTCGACTCGGTAATTGGCTTATTATTGCAGCCATCTGTACAATTATTATAACTGTACGAGATTACATACGAATCCTGGCTAGCTCAGTGGCAAGAGCATTGGCGTAATGATCAAAAGGTCTCGGGATCGATTCTCGTGTCCAGGTGTCATTTCTCAATTTTCAGAATATGATATTGATAAATAAAGTTAATATCTTATATATTCTTAAAACTTTTATGTTTGGAATTTCATGTATATAAATATCTCAAATTATTTACAGTAACTGCAAACCACAAATTATTAGACATGGTTAATGAGTTTATATATTTAGAAACAAATTTAATTAGTAATAACGATATTATAGTGAAAACTAGGAAAATAATATTGTCAAGTAAAGTTGTATATTACTGTCAGTAAGTGTTATCTCACCTGCTGTCAAGAAATATAAAACCCAAAATATACGAAACAATAATTTTACCAGTTCTCTATGGGATTGAAATGTGGTTATCCAAATAAATTTAGGGTATTCGAAAACAAAGTGCTTAGGAATATATTTGGTCAGCTATAATAGTTACTATATCTTATAGCACGTATTCGTACATCAAGTCGTTTGATCTGCAACTGTCTCTTTTGATATTTATTATAAATACCTATAAAATAACATCAACATTAAAGTTAAATGTTTTCATACGTTCTACGGTGAATGTCTGGACAATAATAAGAAATGGTTTCCAATGTCATAGTAAATATACTTGAGGTATCTAAAAAATATCTTGAGAGGTAAATTTGTATCAAAATCACAAAATATTCCAGTTTTCACTAGACTTTACTGCAAAACCTGTGTTTTGGGGAAATATGTAATTTTTCTTAGGTGGTTGTTCACCTGGGTATTACGAACAGTTGCCTTTGATGCAAAGTCAAAGTCCGGTGTTAGCATGACATTTTAAAATAAGACTCATTTACAATTATTTTAAAAGTGAACTTGTCAAAGTAAACATTAAAACCTCATATTGATTATTATTTCATAGATTTCTTACATGTCATCTTTCTTCCAACAGAAAAAAACAACTTCTAGATCCAAGATCAAGATCTTTAATATTTGGTGATCGCATGATTGTATATTTTCCTTTCCTCTGTGACATAAGTTAGTTCAATATAAATAAGAACTTTTTTTTAAAAAAATATCTATTTGATGGTGTGGTTTATATATTTAATTTTAATAAGTCATTAATCATTTTATGTTAAAATATAAATTCAAGGTTTTTTCCATAAGTAAATTAAATTTGGGAAAAATTATACATATTAATTTCTTTATCGACCTTGACAATATTATTATAAATTATCCTAGCCTGCATATATCTTTACAGGGTAAGTATTTTAAAGGCTTCAGTCATTTTAAGATTTCTCATTATTATTCATTGATATATTTTATCTCTTTTTTCTATTATTAGTAGTAGATAAAATAATTCTTATTTTAATATTTATAATTTGGCAAAACTACAAATAATATATATTCATCCTTACATAATTATGTATACTCATAAAATCAATAGTAGTAGTTAATCGATACATTCAGAATTCACGTTGATAAATAATCGTTGGTTTTCCCCACTCATCTACGACACACTTGCTCAATTTTGAATAATATATACTTTTATATTTGCTGGTTCATTCTGATATATAATAATATATAGTACTAGGCGTACTTTACTATATTATACTAACGCTACATTTATAATACCAACCAAATACATAAAAAATAAATATGCTCAGAACATTTGTTAAATGCATTTTTTGTAAAGAGATAACAAAGGTAAATTAATATGTCTCTCATGTCAAATGATGTCAGCTGATAAGGTTCCATTGAAAAACAAAACATGGACTAAAATCAACAACGAAAAAGCCCAAGATATAAATGTCACTAGCCTATCCCGAAAATAGTTGGTGGCGAGAATTTTAGCTATAGGTTTATGTGTACCACACAAATTTTATAACACTGTAAATAAGAATGAGAACTTATAGTGTTTGCGCGGTTCTTACTAGCCCAGCATTTTTCTACCCATTTGGGCTATACTCATATGTATTGTTTACGTTAATGTACTAGGTATGAGAAAGGTTGAATTTAGAGGAAGTGAGAGTGGAGAAAGAGTTAGTTTGTTATTCAGGTGAATGTTGTTGCAGTTACCTCTATATTCGTATTGTTTATTATTATTATTATTATTATTAATTTGAATTGCTGAAATATGGTACTCGAGCCACGCACGTGATCAATGTTGATTTTGAAACTTTTTTTAAAGGTCTCAGCCTGTTGGATGCACTTTTCCTTACCCAAGTTTCAGCTATCCTTGCACAAGATGACCGACCACCTGAGAAAGATCACATCAAGAAACGGAAACGTGTTGTTACTAAAGAGATATATGAGCGATCAATACCCGAGAGTATATTTTAAGTAAGTTGGCTCACTAGGCTGCACAAATAAATACCAGTTGTTAAGGTGGGGGTGAAGGGAAAGCTAGAAAAGAGCAGTGTTTCTTGTTTTTGTAGTTTTTATAGCAAAACTTTTTTGACAGAAATAAATTAAATATTGCTTTAGTACAAACATAGAGTTTAGTTTTCTTGGTTTAACCCTCGGTCCCAACACATATTTATCTGATTGTCAAACCCTTCCTTCACCTCTGATAAGACGTGTATTAATCAAAACTTGTGAATGTAGGGAATGCCAGGCCTCCACCGTGGTTCGGATCCCACGTTAAACTGTAGGTACCTCCATTTCATCTCACAATCACCCTACCACTACACATTAGCGTAAGTGCGTATAGCGGGTAGTAAGACGCGGTGCTAATAATAGTTTTCTTGAAATGGTGATAATAACAGTTCTTGAATATATGTCATGGACATAGTGGAATTAGATGATAATCATTTCAAATGAAGATAAAAAGTTGTCATAAAATTCTCGGACATCCTTGACAGATATTCAACAAATGTTGAGTTCACCACGCTAAGAAAATCAAAACGTATGTTTATACTGGAGCAATATTCGATTTATTTTGAACAAAATAGTTTGCTTATAAAAACTGAGAAACATCAACCTTTTCCCACGTCCCTTAAATCCCCACCCTAAACGATAGTTTTATCATTCAGGTTCAGAGAGTTTTTATCAAAATTACATCCATATAATCAATTTTAACCTATGCCTAAAGCGGTTATGTTCAGTACAAAAATATACTGTACACAAATTCTTCGGTCGTGGATGGCAGACGATAATCCCTGCGGTGGTTTCAGGAACAGTAGGAGGAAGGTGGGAAGTATGAGTAATTAGCGACATGGATCGCGCTCCGATTTGCCACAAAGCTTAGGGAATTACGCCCTAGGGGCTTAGCAACGCTTCCCTCTCCATTCAACTCCCCCGAAACCCCCGTTTGAAACGGGGTGGAAACAAGGGGGTGAGTATGGGGAGGCTATGAGATCTGTCACTCACGCGTCATCCTAGGATGTTCCACGCCGCAGTGGAATGGGTCCTTTGTTTACGGAGTATATTTCATAAGTACAGAACTCCCCTCCTCTTTTTATACTCTCCAGCGCTGACTAGATGAAATGATCTCTAGGTTGGTAGGGACCTCTTGCAACAACTCACTTTAAGTTGATCGAGCGTTAGGAAGTATGTATACGATTGTGTGTGCAAATAAAATATATTAACTCTACACGCATTATTTAATTACACACAAATATTTGGATAAATTGAAATATTTTACCAAAAATTGATAGAATAATCCTCTTTAACAATGATAAACTAAGCAAATTTATACCAGATTTTGAAATATTTATCATTATATTACTATTTTATATGTTATATAGATTCAATTTTGAAGCTTTGAAGAGATATAAATACATTGGAATGAAGAGAGACTTTGAAATTTAAATGTTTTTGAAGATCTTTAATAAAGCATTTTACTTACTTAATTTAAAAACCATGTTTTTAATCTGGACTGAGTTAACTATATTCGTATAACATTTTCAATACTATTTAATATAGAAATGAGTTGCTTTTTAATGCAAATAAAATTTATTGATTGCGCTGAAATATCGCTTGACTAGCTTGGACGTCCGGTTAAAAAAACGCTAAATTTTTCTAAAATCCAGTTACATTAACGTTTTAAAAATATTTTATTTTAATAAATGTGATCAATATTGTATTTTCCCATTGAATATAAAATTCATAGCTTTCTCATTATCTTACTAGTAGGGAAAGTATTGTGATCGCCAAAAAAATCGAGCTCGAAATTTTAATAAATAGGCTTTAATGATATTGATTGAATTTAATTCCAAAATATTTATAACTATTTAAAAAAGGCTACTCACAATATTTCAGCAAAATGACTTCAAGGGCCCAAGTCTGGTGTAAATTATCATTTTTGATCGTATCTCCGAAATTATTTGAGATATGAAGTAAGTTATCATTTCAAATATGTGGGGCAATATAAGAGCATATTTATTTTAAGGTTTATTCTGGCAGGAGGTTAACCCACGCTTACACATTTCCTTGGAAGTCAAGAGTGTTGGGTTGCATTCCTTCTGAGAGTAGCATATATCTGATATAGCTTCATCCTGTTGACGAGCGAGTACGGTGCGGCCAATGGACCTTTGGACTGGTGTGAATCAAGATCAGCATTTTTGTGTGTGAGAAGAACACACAGTGGTTGACTGTTGGAAGCCATGCTGGATGCATGTGTGGTAGAGTTGCCATTAGACGAGATGACGAGATATGTTATCTGGCGGTTCACCCCTGCCGGAGGGTCGATCCCGGGTCTCTAGGTAGTTTCGCGAGTCCCGTTATCGCGCGTGCTCCCTCGTCACGGGGGATTACCTCATATTTATGTAGTAGCTTAGTATCTATCTAGAGTAATAAAAAATCACCGGCTTTTTCTCACACCCCCTCTCACCCCAACTTAAATAAAGTGATGATATATGTCAATAGCTCCAAAACCATCCTATATGGAACGATATTAGCTTAGCATATGTAGTCAGAGAAACCTTGAGAATTTGACAAAGCTATAAGTAGAAAGTGCATGTGGCAAGTTCTCAAGTAGACTATAATTTAGTACTATTTGCTAAGTAATTCCCGTTCTATATGTTCTGATTTTGGAGATATCCACAAATATCTTCAATTTATGTAAGTTGGGGTGGATGTAAACGTGAGTAAAGGCCAGTATTTGTTTAAATTTTTTAACTAAACTTACTTTTTCAATATAAACAAAGCAATACTTCAGTATAGATATAGAGTGTAATTGTATACACATGGTGATGTCAACAGTTCTTGAATATCTGCTATGAACATAGTGGCATTAGATGAGAAACTTTTTAAATGAAAAGAAAAAAACATTCATAAGAAATATTTATTTACTGATATTCCTAATAATCTTCAAAACCAATAAAAATAAGCTAAAACTTGGAAATGACATGAGTAATAAAAACACTTAAAGATTTTCTTTCCTTATTTGTTATCTTATTTTACTATTATATACATTAAACAACTCCAGATTTAATGGATGAAATTGTAATGAATATCCGTAGAAAAATAACAACATAAATAATTTATTCTAATTTACAGGCATTATTATAGTGCCTAGATGTTAAATAACTCGTTTATAATCAACCATCAACTTCGGTCCTAGTGAACCTAAAAATAGAGCATCAAAGAAAAAATGTTATTCAAACATTTAAAATATCTGAAAACCAACACACACATATATATATATATATATATAAAATTTATTTGAGCTTAAGCCTGGACAACTATTTGTCTACCAGAGTTCAGAAGTGGAGTGCATACAGCCATTGCACCCAACATTACAAGCTTTAATCATGTAGGTAAAAAGACCACATCAATGATTAAGAAAAAACAAGGAGAATTTTAAATTTGTGAATCGAATTCAAAATTAAGGGGCCAAAATTTCCCAAACCAATATAAATTTGTTTTCCTTGGAGTGGAAAATTAAATTGTTGCAGGTAATTGCAGGGGCGTTCTGTTTCTTTAACAGCCTATTATTGCATTTACGTTATTTACGTTTGTGTTCTCTTCCCTCCAACATAAATATATTCATTTGAAGTTACCGAATTAGTTTAGTAATGCTAATAATATGGAGATGTGTAGAGATGAGAAACAGTGCTAGGACCTTACAACTCTTGGTCACGGTAAGGCCCTATTTCTATTTCCTAAATATATATAACTTATCAACTATATCCATTCTCACTTAAGTAAACAAATAAATTAAAATTAAAGCTTGCCTGACTTGCCGATGACGAGAAAGATGGGGTTTTCACCCCGGGATGATATAACTTATTTGTTGTTTATAATAAATGGCTTATCACTCTTTACCTACGTTGATGGGGATATATTTATTCCGAATTATACCCTTTCATCCATATATAACTAGTATTTTTATAATTAATATGAGTTGTAAGGAAGGTTGGTAAGTCCTCGTGGATAAAATCCTAAAGTATTTTATGAAGGTATGATAATTTACATAAAATATAATTTTGTTAAAACATAATTGCAAAACTAAATAAAAAATAACAAAACATGGTACTCATCATTGTTCTATAATGAAATTGATTAATGTACCGTACTACATCTTTTCACCTTTCACATACAATATTTAATGAAATATTGTCACTCATGTGCTGGAATATAATTTATCTACGTAGCTAAATTTCGTTGGATGACAAGACATATAATTTCATTAGTAATTTAATAAGATTACTAATTTTGTGTTCAACAAAAGTTCAGCCTTGGAACAGGAGGACAAAAAACTCAGTAGAGTATAGCGAGGGGGGCCTCAGAAAGATATACGGAACAAACGTTGAAGATCAAGAAGCTGACGATAAAAGATAAAATGATTAATTGCTTGATCAATCAAAGCCATCCGAGAATGTAGGCCGCTAATTTTCCTTCAACTTCCCGTGTTCCTTCCTCTTTGTACCCTGTAAACCCCTCGCCCACCAATCCGTACGCCCTTTCTTTTCGGCACACAGGATATCTCTCGTTTACCCTCAGAGGCAGATCCTTTTGAAATGTAAATTAATCACAATAATTATCTGATTTATTCGTCAAAGTTTGTTAGTGAGAGATTGAATCATGTAAGGTTGATCTAACCCATAACCATTTGATAAAGAATACATCAGTTTGGATATCCTAAGGTTTTATTGTGATTATCTTTTTTTTAAATACTGTTAATTTTCAAGAGGACTTACTATTAATTATAACAAAGTTGATATTGAATCACATTGTACTACTTGAAGTTGTAATTTAATGTAATTAGTTATAATATAATTCCAATGGTATATAAAATTAAATCAAAATTGTATTTAAAATGATTTAGTTTATAACAATTATTAAAAAATTTAAACTACTTCTAATTGTATACTTTAAATTAAAAAATGACATCTGGACACGGGAAATTGAGCCCGAAAGCTTTAGCTAAGTTCGCCAAAGTTCCAACTACAAAGCTATCCAAGAGTAATCCCGTATTCAGGGTAATTTTTCACTCATGTTTTGAGGAAGAATTTGTGATGGTCATGTGGAAATTTTCAGCTACATATGAGTAATTAATTACGATCACGATATATCAGATAACAGCCACTTCCGACTCGGGAGGGCTTTATGCTGTCAATAGTACAATAATTACAACTGTATAAATGCGCATATCATGATGGTTTAAATAGCCAAGCTGTTATATTTTTAAATTACGGTTATAGCCCCATCTAAATATCAAATTCTTTAAATAGAAAAATTACACCTATATAGCTCAATTGTTTAGAGATTGGCGTACGTAGCTATAGGTAGCGGGTTCAATTTACGTGTCAAGGTGTAATTTATCAATTTAATATATATATATATATTTATATATATATTTACATGCAGATATAGCTGTAACAGACCAATATAATAGCTTGGAAATTCAATCCATTGCTTCAAATTAGTAAAATATTTGTACCAATAAAATTTGTTTAGAAATAAATGGTACGACATAATCTCATAAACTTTCCCATATTATGTGTTATAGTTTCAAAGAAGATTTTCAAAAATAGGTTTGCATTAAATTACCCTTAAATAGGAGTATTTTATAAAAAACATATTTTTAATCACAATAAACATTTTTTCTGTATAAAATTCAAACACATTAAAAAAATACTTTTAATAAATTTCAAATTTTTATAAATACGTTATTTGTAAGTACCGTAAAATTATTTCTAACTTGTAATACTAAGTCTTTAATCTTATTTACTATGAAATTTATTCCAGAACACCCATTTTGAACTGTATTTTCAAGACAAGTTTTGAGAAATTTCAATTTTTTTAACTGGTCATAATTAAACTAACTTTAAACTAATTTATTTTATAAAAATAAAGATGCATTATAATTTATTGTGTAAAATAGTTCCCTGACACAAATTTGAACATAAAACTATAGCAATATAAACAAATCAAATCTTACAAATTAAGTAATCAGTAATCTACTATAAAATGAACTTTATAGAAACAAATTATTTCTAATCTAAAAAAATTCACATGTAACATTTTTTTTACGAAATTACGCCACCTATCCTTATCTTGAGCTAGTTTTATCCAATCCACCTCATGACACCCTATCTCTATTAAGTCCAATTTAATGTTATCATCTCATCTGTGGCTACTTCTACCAATGGTCATTTCCTATTGGGTTTGCCAGCCATTCAGTACCCTGAAAAGTTTATATATTATTCCACTTGCGTGACCTGCCTACCGTTATCTAGGAGACTTGATTATCTTAACAATGTCTTGTGAAAAGTAAAAGGTATTTTATAATTCATCATTATGTAGCCTACTCTACTCCCCAGTATGCTAATGACTTTTAAGACCTAATATATTACTAAGCACCTTGTTTTTGAACAACCTTACTTTGTTTTCGTCACGTAAGGTAAGATACCACGTTTCACACCCATAGATACAGGAGGTCAGATATAATTCCAAAATCCATTTTTTGGGTTAAGACTCACATAAAACATAAAGATACAGTATAATATCGAGATCGCTTATTTTCATGAATATAATGCTTTCACTTGATATGGGAAGGTAGTAAACTATATCAAGAAAACATGCTTTTAGTTTTAAAATTAGCAAGTCAAAGAAAAATATATAATGTATTTAAATAATTGCCTACTGACATTAAAACCACACTCTTTGAAATGTACTGAGCAATTATTTATATATATTAAATTTGTTTCTTTGTACGTTAATTTTAGAACTAAGACCACGATATCGTTATGTAATTGTAAATATTCTCATATCAAGAGAGAGAGAAAGAAAGATAGAGTGAGTGCGGTTTGAAAGGGAATCGAATAGTTAAATATGAAAGAAGCGTCTTGCGTTTGTTTGGGCATGTTGAGAGAATGATAAGTTGATGATTGTTGATCGATTAACCATGACGAATCAAATATTTGAAGTTAAAGTATATGTAATAAAAACAAAGAGGTAGGACATATAAACCGTGATTAAAATGTTGTAGATGAATGTGTGAAAAAGAGAAACATTGAGAGATATAAGAGTAAAAGAACATTTATAACCTTCTGTATGAATGCTGTTGAAGCAAAGGGAGTACTCAAGGATAGGGAAGTGTGAATAGAGTTAGTGAGGAGCTAATAAGTACAGAGTTGTTTTTTGAGCTTTATACACAGCTTTTTGTCCACCCCAAAAGGGAATAGCGTGATAAGGTACTGTATGTATGTATGTATGTATGTATGTATGTATGTATGTATGTATGTATGTATGTATGTATTCATGTATGTATGCATGTGTGTATGCATGTGTGTATGTAAGTATGTATGTATGCATGTATGTATGTATGTATGTAAGTATGTGTGTATGTATGTATGTAAGTATGTGTGTATGTATGCATGTAAGTATGTGTGTATGTATGCATGTAAGTATGTATGTATGTATGCATGTAAGTATGTATGTATGTATGCATGTGTGCATGTATGTATGTATGTATGTATGTATATATCTATGTATGTATGTATGTATGTATGTATGTATGTATGTATGTATGTATGTATGGATGTATGTGTTCATGTATGTATATATATATATGTATGTACGTATGTATGTATGTATGTATGTATGTATGTATGTATGTATGTATGTATGTATGTATGTATGTATGTATGTAATGTGTATGTATATATATGTAAGTGTAGAATTACTATCCTATATTTTCAAATAATTTCTAATCCCAGTTTAAATACAGCCCTTATAGTACATTTCAATCAAATGAGTTAATTCCTATTATTTTTTCTAGATACATTAACTAAATTACTTCTCACATGCATACTCTCCATCGTGATATGCTACTTCCCTTTTCACGCCCAGCAAAAACTCCATAACATCTACATGACACTGTTTCACTTATCAAAATAAAACATATTCTAAACATATAATTTTACTTTAAGAAAATCCAAATTTATTTCCATATAGTAATAATAATATCCACGTTCTTGTCTATTTCTGAATGAGTGTCGTTTTCTAAAATGGCAAAAAAGGGAGCCCATTTTCTTACGGTTCGCACAACGCAGACACAGGATACGTTTACCTTTAACCATTTAGACTATCATATGTGTGTATATCGTATTCGGACGCCCTGGCAAGCGTTGGTCGGGAGAGATACGCGCCTGTTGTGTTAGAGCCGGTGCGGGGAGCAGAAAGGAAGAAGGAAAGGGAGAGCGTCATTTCACGCCACACCCATAAATTTCGCGTCCTTCTTTTTTACTTCTCCCTAGGGAGTAAGTGTAAGGTGCACACACACACACACACACACACACCACACACTTATTTTCTCTCTCTTTCATCCCTGTCTTGGGTTCTCACATTCTCCTCCTCATTTTCTATTCCCCGTGTTTTCTTGCATATCTCTTTTATCCATCCTTGCCACTTTTTATGCGCTTCTCCTTTTGGGGGGGTCCATACCATCTTCACCCCGATGGTTCACTGGATAGATGATAATTCAGACACTTGAACCGTCCTAGGGAAACTGGCTTTTACTCCCCCAACCACCAAACTCTTTTGATCATTAATTCTCTAAGATGTGAAAACCAGCCCTTGAATGAACCTATGCAAAAAACTTACGAAATATTAATACCGTATGAATTAGCACATGGTAAAATATACAAACAATCAATAATAAATGAATGGTGAGGCGATATTACAAGGCATATAGATAGGTTATTAAATCAGGAAGTGCCTCCGCAAAAAACACACCATAAATACGTTATTCAAATGATATACCATACTTAATATTTAAAATACATGGTTCAATAATGTCACAATATCAAATATCAATATTAAATTATTTTGAAGAAAAAATACAACCTAGATACAATAATTGAGCCCGAAATAGATCCCTATGTATAAGTTGTAATTTTTAACATAATTATAATTCATTCATATATCAGTACTGATCATGTAAACAATAATCACATATCATTTGATGAAAGACCTTATTTAAATGTGAATATGTTGATAATTAAATTTAACTTTGATTCACACTCAAAATCGTCTTGTCCAGACCTATAAAATACTCTAATTTTCTACTATATTGTTTCAAAGATTTATTATCTATAACCCTCTCCTACCCAATGTTAAAATTATAATCCCTTCAGCTTTTATGATTATTATTAAGTGGGCCTTTTACAGACTTGGCAAGTTTAAATTTTCTTTCAATATGGAAAAAAATATTAATTTTGAAAAGATTTAAAACTACTATTAAATACCTTTTTTAGCTCTTTATCCAATTATCACATTTTAAGATTTAGCTTACATGATTCTTAAGGTGCTTCACACATTTCAAAAATAAACCACACCGAAGAGTAATATTCAATTTCTCTTCTATTTCCTGAGACTCAATATTGAAATAAGATACGTTCATATGTCAATCGGTTCTCCAAGATAGTTTATTTATTAGCTTACATGTCTAAAGTCCATCCTATCACACCAGAAATTGTTTTTAAAATATCTATTGAAATATTTTGGGCACACCATATCCAATTTACAGTTTTTCATTTTGAAATTTAATGGTTAGACTTAATTCTGGTTCAGGGTGGTTTTTATACCTTACTAAAATATTTCAATTATCGACCACACTGAGAAGTAATTTATTATATTAATATTGAGAATTCTAAAGCCACCCTTTTCACCAAACCCCCATTTAAATAGTAACTATTTAACAAACGTTTTGCTGTCCCTCTACATTACTGACAAATTAAAACTTTTCGCATTCCTTAAAAGGTGATTTTATACTTCCTCTCCCATACCCCCTCCCCACAACCATCCCAATCAATATTTTATAATTTAAAATCTTCAATTTTCTAATCCTTTTTTTTTTATAGTTATGCGGTCAATATTTCAGGTATTAAAAGTATTCATACAGAAATTACTCACGTATAGTTGATGGAACGTGTTATAGATAGCTTATGAAAATGGTATTATACTTGTAATTGACGATCTAAATATTGATAAATGTTTGAATATGGATTAATTTCACTTTTTGTGGGGAATATCTCCCAAAGCAGCCCATAAATTGCGAAGAGCGTACGATTACTAACCCTTACTCCAACTTTCGTATACATGTCTTGTTTCATTTTTGTTATATTTTTTTATGCTCTCAGACAATTGTAGTGACTTGTGAGTCGGGCTGGCTCCCTCAACTGCCCTCACTACTCACAGCAAAGAAGCTTCAGTCTAATATTTCTTAGCCCAGCCCATAACCGACCCAACCTCTCTTTATTCCAGATTCCATCCCGTATTTTTATCAAACCTTCGCAAATCTTCGGTTCTTTCACTTCCTATCCCACTTCCTATCCCACTTCCTCCCCGTAATTCCATTGAATTTTTTGTTTTATGGCCTGTTGGTGAAATTTCCTGTCCCTCTCAAAAAAAAAAAAGAGGTAAAACAAGGAAAAAATTTCACGCTAGTTCATAAAAATTCATACTATCAGGGAACCAAAAGCAGGTTATTGGTTGAGAAACGTTGTTCTCACTCGTTATCAACTTTCGTTATTTTATTTTACTCCCTTTTCCCCANGCTAGTTCATAAAAATTCATACTATCAGGGAACCAAAAGCAGGTTATTGGTTGAGAAACGTTGTTCTCACTCGTTATCAACTTTCGTTATTTTATTTTACTCCCTTTTCCCCAAAAAAACTTTTTACTCTTTCTTTCTTATCTTTGTTCTGTTCCCTTATATCTTTCACTTGACTTTTGATACAGTTTTTCAAGCTATTTACTTCTACAATATTTACTCCCCTTTCTCCTCTTACAAAGAAGTTCAGTTTTATATAAATTCCTTTTTCTAGATCTTTCCCTATTCTCATTGATCATAATGGGGGGAATATTTTTGCCATAACTCTGTTTTTTCTTTCTATATTTTGATATTTTTCCATGTATGAAGCTAGTAGCTCTTTGCTAAAGGCTTGTGAATAATGTGTTATTTTTTTGAGACGATCTAAATCATTTGGAAAGGACACGAAATAACACACACATTAATATACACTAAAAACTGGCACTACGATATGAATATTAATTAGCCCCCTATATCGGTTAGTAATAAATACTTATGTAAGGTTGGATATAATGGAAGGTGAAATGGAAATTAAATATTTTTTGAAGTTTTAAATTAAAAAAACAATTTATTTCTTGCCATAATAGCTTATTGTGTATTATATTATTTAATATCATTTGTTCTCAAACATCATCTGGGATCATAGTGGAAATGGAACCAAAATGTTTAAACAACTAACTCAGATTGTGAAATTTCCATTAAAATTTACAGATATTGAAAAACTGTTGAGATTACTACGCTCATAAAAATAAAATTAATATCAGTAGTCTACTAAAGATGATATAGTTTTTACTCATATGCAACTTTTTGTTATTGTAAAAAATTTAAGAATACATATATAATCTCAAGTTTTCTTTCATTAAACCTTAAAGATTATCTGGATACCATTTCATAATATATATTTATAGCTTCAGCAACTTTTAGACATCGATAATGAGAGTTTTACTAGTCGTTTTGATAGCCAAATTTTACCCAAGTTATGGGGAGGTTTATAATTATTCTTTATCATACTGTAGATAGAGCTTTCCATTTGATAGGTTCCTCATTTGAATCCACGCTGTATAACATTTTATCTAGTTAGATTGTGTCGTTCTAATATATAATTTTGTGGAAGAATAACATGCAAACACATATATACGCATAAAGGAAAAAAGGGATTTGTTAAATATTTTTAAGTCTCTAAATCAATAATTTTTATAATCTTTCATATTTTATAGGACAGTTTATATAATCGTGGACAGAGATGAATATACCACTGAGCTCAGTCCGAAGATCCCGGGTTCTATTTCCGTGTCCGGGTGTCATTCTTCAATTTTCAGAATATGATATCTAAATGGTGTTATCCTCACTAAAATGCATAAATGATAGCTTCGGCTATTTGATTCATTGAGAAAATATATCAACAAATCCAGGTTAACCCAAGAGATACAGCTTTACAAAGAGTATTCTGGAGAGAATCTTCAGAAGATAAATTTCGAAGTCATCGTCTTACTACAGTAACTTATCGGACAGCATAAGCTCCATTCTTGGCCACAAAATGTCTTAAACAGTTGGCTCTCGATGAAATAGTTGACACTCGGTTGCTTGAAAGGTCCTTCAGGAAGACATGTATGTTGATGATCTAATGAGTGGTGCACAGACACTTGAAGAGGCACTAGGAGTACAAACAGTATTAGTTAAGTTTACGAAGAAAGGAGGTTTTCACTAACGCAATTGGTCGTCAAACCTCCCAGAAGTCGTAACGGCCGTCCCAGCAGAACAGCGTTAAAATGGTTCAAGCCTACCAATTACAGTGGACAATGATGTTATAATTCATCCTTTGGGCTTATTATGTCAACCAACTACAGACCGATTTCTATTTCTTTCCAAATCCACCCCCAACAATCAATTACTAAACGAAAGGTGTTATAAATCAATGCCAGCATATTTTACCCGCTAGGTTGAGTCAGTCCAATCGTGGTAACATGTAACAGATTTTTACAGAAACTTTGGCAAATCAATCTTCAATGGGTTGATGTTCTTCCACCATCGCATGGCAAATTACTTACTATCAATTTCCAGATTTTAACGCAATTTCCATAGAAAGATCAGTGATTAAACACGTCACAACAGTAACACTTGATATACATGGATTCGCAAATGCATCCCAATTGGCATATGGGGCTTGTTTATATTTGCGGTGTATGTCTCTTTCGGAAGAAATTTCATTCGTTTTCATCTGCTCACGATCCAAGGTGGCACCTTTGAAGGTTCTATCTATCCCTCGTCTAGAGTTGTGTACAGCAGTGATATTAGTACACCTAATGGAGAAAACCTAATCTATTCTGAACCTTAACATTCACAGCACTTTCATGTGGACCAATTAAAGAGTAGTGCTAGCATGAACCACTTCACTATCAAATTGATGTAAGAACTTCGTTGCCAATAGAATGGCAGAAATTCAAGAATCTTCTAGTATTACAGATATTATTCATGTTATTGGAAAGGAAAACCCAGCTGATATCCTATCCAGGGGAGTGAATGCGAATACTTCAATGCAAGTTGACATTTGGTGGCATGGACCAACATGGTTATCCACACCACCAAGCCCATGGCCCCTACAAGAGATTTCACTTGAATCAATTGGTGAACTGTTAAGAGTAGAAGCAGAAGGTCGTTAGTCTACCATTAACAAGACCAATAGTTGACTCAATTATTGATAAATTTTAGTTTATTTCGCACTTCCAACATGTAATTGCATACTGTTTGAAATTCATTTCCAATATAAAATGTCAGAAGATAGTGAGAAGGACAGGCTCATTGTCAAGGAAAGAGCTCTTCCAAACCCTCTGCATCAGTATGAGACTGGCTCAACATCAAGAATTTGTTCAAGAATTACATGTACTACAAACCTCACATTAAGTAAATCTAATAGTAAGCTCAGGGATCTTCCGGGATTTGTTGACCCGTCACAATGTATTAGGGTAGGCGGAATACTGCAAGCATCATATACATTTTTAATCAAAAACATCCATTGATTCTACCCGAAAGGCATTACCTCACACAGCTAATCATTCATAATAAACATCTCCGCTTTGTTCATGCAGGAACACAGTTGACGTTATCATCACTCAGACAATGATTTTGGATTCCCAAGGGAAGGAGTTCTGTTCCTCAAGTGATTCACAAATGCCTCATCTGTTTCATTGTAAAAGCACAACCATATTAACAAGTGATGGGGCAGTTGCCTCCTCAGCGTACTGAATAATCCCGTCCCTTTCTTAAGATTGGGGTCGATTATGGAGGACCCTTTCATATTCGTCAATGATAGCTTAGAAGCATGGTCGGAGTAAAGTGCTGCATCACATTATTTATTTGTCTTGCAACAAAGGCTCCACACTTAGAACTTGTGAATGACCTATCAACTGAGGCTTTCTTCGCTGCATTACGTAGGTTTATTGCAAGAAGAAGAATATACACGAATCTATACATCGACAATGGCACCATTATAAGAGCAGAAAAATAGACTAAAACAACAGTATACTATGTTACAATCACATTAGCATGTTGATGTCATCCATCACATTGCAAGTACAATTTGAATCAATTGGAATTCTATACCTCCCAGTTCACCACATTTTGGTGGGTTATGGAGGGGGGGTGGTAGGCATAAAATCGATAATATATCACTTAAGGCATGTGGTAGGCACCTCATCTTTGAATTTTGAAGAAATGTGTATGCTCTTATATCAAATTGAATCGTGTCTAAATTCACGAACTATCATTACAATATCCATTGATTCAAGTGATCCATGCATTTTAACTCCTGCACATTTACTGATTGAAGAAAGTCTCACAAACATACCTGATCCAGATATAACTACCCTAAAGTTCACTAAGTTATCCAGATGGCTGATTATCCATCAAATGTACCAAAATCTCTGGAAGCGGTGGTCGACAGAATATTTTCCCATCTTTAACAAAGCACCAAGTAGGTAAAAGAGGCTCCCAAACTCCAACCGGGAGCACAGGTGATGGTCAAGGATGATTGTCTAACTCTAACATGTGGAAGTCAGCCATCGTGGACATAATTGATCCAGGACCTGTTGGGCTTGTCCAAGTGGTAATTTTCAGAACATACAAGGGAGAGCTGACTCAACCAGTGAGAAACTATGTGCCCTTCCAGTTTCATAAAATTAACTCAAATGTTTACAGAAGACTACATTTTGTTTATTTGTTGTTTCGTTTAGTTAGCCTCATTAAGGTGGGCGGTATATTCGGATTAGCTGCCTGTCTTCAGAACGGGATATTTCTCAATATCATCATTTGGCGGAGTGAGCTTAGGTTCAACTCCTACACTATGGATGTTGTAGTCTATAAAGAAGACAATATCTGAGTGTTTTTACTATGTTAAGTTGGCGAAATTGATTCTTTTGTGTTTTATTTTGTTTTGTCAGCAAGAAGGTTAGTGTTATTTTGAGTGTAGACTTTTTTTTTTTGGGTGTGATTTAGAAAATATAGTTAAATAAACCAGCAAGATCGAAGTATGTCTTTAATACTTTTTGTTCCTCAAAAAAACAAACAAAAAAAAACACGGGGTATCGTGAATATTTTGCCTGAGTCACAAATTTATTGAAATATTCACTCATAGTACCATCTTTGTTGTTATATTTTCTATTAAAAATCAATGTAGAAAGTCATCCTGCATATTTTGAGACCTATATATTTCTAAAAATATTTCCCCCGCCTGTTCATATGTTTCATATTCTCTCTCTATATTATCTGCCTAAGATTTTGCCTCATTTATATAATTGGTAAAAAAAATCTCTATTTTGACTTTTTCATTGAATTTTTCTGTTTAAATACCCTTTATACTTTATTTATGTACTGTACCGATGAAATATTTCCTCTCTTTCCTTTAAATTTTGGAATAAGTGCTATTGACATTTCTTTTAGTCCACTAACAAATAGGTTTGTAGTAATGTGTAAGTTACCAACTTCCCCTAGATTTGTTATTTGAGTTTTTGCTAAAGAAATCCGTTAATTTTTTTTTACAATTTCTACACCCCTCGGTGACAACACCATTAATTTGTTTTGGTATTAAATTTGTATTCGTATCCTGTTGAGAGTTAAATGCTACTTTTAACATATTGATTTATCTCTCGAGGTTGACTCAGACTACTTTAACATTTGTTTTGGTGTGTTCTACCTGCAGGTCTAGGCTCACTACCTTTATATACTTCCTTCAACACTTTATTTTATTATTGTTCTAATGTGTCTATTTTAATTTTATTAGTTATAATCTGTTCCATTAATTTGAATTTTTCCCTTTTTTATATTTTTTTATTTTTAAATAAGAATAAAATTGCCAAAGCTATTATTTATGCTTTTAAGTGAGAAATTCTCCATATAGATATAATGTTCTGAAAATTGAAAAATGACACCTGGACATGGAAATTGAACCCACGACCTTTGGCTTCCTACCCCAATGCTCTACCACTGAGCTATCCAGGAATCGTCCAGTGACTAAGGTCATTCTTCACTCATATTTTAAGGCAGAGTCTATGATGGACGTGGGGAAATCGTCGGCTACAAATGTGTGATTTTATTAGAAACACGTGCTATCAGATAACGCAGCCACATTCGAATCGGTATTTGGATTATTGCTGTCACTGTACAATAATATAATTTTAAGGGACTGAATATTTAAGAATCAAACAGCTGAAGCTATTACTGAATAGTTCAGTTGTAGAGCATTTGTGTACTAAGCTAAGCCAGAGGTCCTGTGTTCGATTCCCGTGTCCACGTTTCATTTTTCAATTTTCAAAATATGCTGTTTATATGGAGTAATCCTCTATAAGTATTAAATAATAGCTTTTGCTATTAGATTCTTAAATATGCAATCCCTTACAAATATATTATTATTATTATTATTAGCACCGCGTCTTACTACCCGTTTGGGTTATACGCACTTACGCTAATGTGTAATGGTAGGG